>JAUCBJ010008862.1:0-121623 GCA_032718475.1 Nemertoderma westbladi | reverse complement strand
TGGGTTTTGTGTTTATTGTTGGTCAACTAATTCTAACCCAGTGACCCGGAGCTGGGTTTTGTGTTTATTGTTGGTCAACTAATTCTAACCCAGTGACCCGGAGCTGGGTTTTGTGTTTATTGTTGGTCAACTAATTCTAACACAGTGACCCGGAGCTGGGTTTTGTGTTTATTGTTGGTCAACTAATTCTAACCCAGTGACCCGGAGCTGGGTTTTGTGTTTATTGTTGGTCAACTAATTCTAACCCAGTGACCCGGAGCTGGGTTTTGTGTTTATTGTTGGTCAACTAATTCTAACCCAGTGACCCGGAGCTGGGTTTTGTGTTTATTGTTGGTCAACTAATTCTAACCCAGTGACCCGGAGCTGGGTTTTGTGTTTATTGTTGGTCAACTAATTCTAACCCAGTGACCCGGAGCTGGGTTTTGTGTTTATTGTTGGTCAACTAATTCTAACACAGTGACCCGGAGCTGGGTTTTGTGTTTATTGTTGGTCAACTAATTCTAACCCAGTGACCCGGAGCTGGGTTTTGTGTTTATTGTTGGTCAACTAATTCTAACCCAGTGACCCGGAGCTGGGTTTTGTGTTTATTGTTGGTCAACTAATTCTAACCCAGTGACCCGGAGCTGGGTTTTGTGTTTATTGTTGGTCAACTAATTCTAACCCAGTGACCCGGAGCTGGGTTTTGTGTTTATTGTTGGTCAACTAATTCTAACCCAGTGACCCGGAGCTGGGGCTCTCAACTAATTCTAACACAGTGACCCGGAGCTGGGGCTCTCAACTAATTCTAACACAGTGACCCGGAGCTGGGTCACCCAACCTGACTTGGCGGATCTCAACTAATTCTAACACAGTGACCCGGAGCTGGGGCTCTCAACTAATTCTAACCCAGTGACCCGGAGCTGGGGCTCTCAACTAATTCTAACACAGTGACCCGGAGCTGGGGCTCTCAACTAATTCTAACACAGTGACCCGGAGCTGGGTCACCCAACCTGACTTGGCGGATCTCAACTAATTCTAACACAGTGACCCGGAGCTGGGTCACCCAACCTGACTTGGCGGATCTCAACTAATTCTAACACAGTGACCCGGAGCTGGGGCTCTCAACTAATTCTAACCCAGTGACCCGGAGCTGGGGCTCTCAACTAATTCTAACACAGTGACCCGGAGCTGGGGCTCTCAACTAATTCTAACACAGTGACCCGGAGCTGGGTCACCCAACCTGACTTGGCGGATCTCAACTAATTCTAACACAGTGACCCGGAGCTGGGGCTCTCAACTAATTCTAACCCAGTGACCCGGAGCTGGGGCTCTCAACTAATTCTAACCCAGTGACCCGGAGCTGGGGCTCTCAACTAATTCTAACACAGTGACCCGGAGCTGGGGCTCTCAACTAATTCTAACACAGTGACCCGGAGCTGGGTCACCCAACCTGACTTGGCGGATCTCAACTAATTCTAACACAGTGACCCGGAGCTGGGGCTCTCAACTAATTCTAACCCAGTGACCCGGAGCTGGGGCTCTCAACTAATTCTAACCCAGTGACCCGGAGCTGGGGCTCTCAACTAATTCTAACACAGTGACCCGGAGCTGGGTCACCCAACCTGACTTGGCGGATCTCAACTAATTCTAACACAGTGACCCGGAGCTGGGGCTCTCAACTAATTCTAACCCAGTGACCCGGAGCTGGGGCTCTCAACTAATTCTAACACAGTGACCCGGAGCTGGGGCTCTCAACTAATTCTAACCCAGTGACCCGGAGCTGGGGCTCTCAACTAATTCTAACCCAGTGACCCGGAGCTGGGGCTCTCAACTAATTCTAACACAGTGACCCGGAGCTGGGTCACCCAACCTGACTTGGCGGATCTCAACTAATTCTAACACAGTGACCCGGAGCTGGGGCTCTCAACTAATTCTAACACAGTGACCCGGAGCTGGGGCTCTCAACTAATTCTAACCCAGTGACCCGGAGCTGGGGCTCTCAACTAATTCTAACACAGTGACCCGGAGCTGGGGCTCTCAACTAATTCTAACCCAGTGACCCGGAGCTGGGGCTCTCAACTAATTCTAACCCAGTGACCCGGAGCTGGGGCTCTCAACTAATTCTAACACAGTGACCCGGAGCTGGGTCACCCAACCTGACTTGGCGGATCTCAACTAATTCTAACACAGTGACCCGGAGCTGGGGCTCTCAACTAATTCTAACCCAGTGACCCGGAGCTGGGGCTCTCAACTAATTCTAACACAGTGACCCGGAGCTGGGTCACCCAACCTGACTTGGCGGATCTCAACTAATTCTAACACAGTGACCCGGAGCTGGGGCTCTCAACTAATTCTAACACAGTGACCCGGAGCTGGGGCTCTCAACAAATTCTAACACAGTGACCCGGAGCTGGGTCACCCAACCTGACTTGGCGGATCTCAACTAATTCTAACACAGTGACCCGGAGCTGGGGCTCTCAACTAATTCTAACCCAGTGACCCGGAGCTGGGGCTCTCAACTAATTCTAACCCAGTGACCCGGAGCTGGGGCTCTCAACTAATTCTAACACAGTGACCCGGAGCTGGGTCACCCAACCTGACTTGGCGGATCTCAACTAATTCTAACACAGTGACCCGGAGCTGGGGCTCTCAACTAATTCTAACCCAGTGACCCGGAGCTGGGGCTCTCAACTAATTCTAACACAGTGACCCGGAGCTGGGTCACCCAACCTGACTTGGCGGATCTCAACTAATTCTAACACAGTGACCCGGAGCTGGGGCTCTCAACTAATTCTAACACAGTGACCCGGAGCTGGGGCTCTCAACTAATTCTAACACAGTGACCCGGAGCTGGGTCACCCAACCTGACTTGGCGGATCTCAACTAATTCTAACACAGTGACCCGGAGCTGGGGCTCTCAACTAATTCTAACACAGTGACCCGGAGCTGGGGCTCTCAACTAATTCTAACACAGTGACCCGGAGCTGGGGCTCTCAACTAATTCTAACACAGTGACCCGGAGCTGGGGCTCTCAACTAATTCTAACACAGTGACCCGGAGCTGGGGCTCTCAACTAATTCTAACCCAGTGACCCGGAGCTGGGGCTCTCAACTAATTCTAACACAGTGACCCGGAGCTGGGGCTCTCAACTAATTCTAACCCAGTGACCCGGAGCTGGGGCTCTCAACTAATTCTAACACAGTGACCCGGAGCTGGGGCTCTCAACTAATTCTAACCCAGTGACCCGGAGCTGGGGCTCTCAACTAATTCTAACACAGTGACCCGGAGCTGGGGCTCTCAACTAATTCTAACACAGTGACCCGGAGCTGTGGCTCTCAACTAATTCTAACCCAGTGACCCGGAGCTGGGGCTCTCAACTAATTCTAACACAGTGACCCGGAGCTGGGGCTCTCAACTAATTCTAACACAGTGACCCGGAGCTGGGGCTCTCAACTAATTCTAACACAGTGACCCGGAGCTGGGGCTCTCAACTAATTCTAACACAGTGACCCGGAGCTGGGGCTCTCAACTAATTCTAACCCAGTGACCCGGAGCTGGGGCTCTCAACTAATTCTAACACAGTGACCCGGAGCTGGGGCTCTCAACTAATTCTAACACAGTGACCCGGAGCTGGGGCTCTCAACTAATTCTAACACAGTGACCCGGAGCTGGGGCTCTCAACTAATTCTAACACAGTGACCCGGAGCTGGGGCTCTCAACTAATTCTAACACAGTGACCCGGAGCTGGGGCTCTCAACTAATTCTAACCCAGTGACCCGGAGCTGGGGCTCTCAACTAATTCTAACACAGTGACCCGGAGCTGGGGCTCTCAACTAATTCTAACACAGTGACCCGGAGCTGGGGCTCTCAACTAATTCTAACACAGTGACCCGGAGCTGGGGCTCTCAACTAATTCTAACACAGTGACCCGGAGCTGGGGCTCTCAACTAATTCTAACACAGTGACCCGGAGCTGGGGCTCTCAACTAATTCTAACACAGTGACCCGGAGCTGGGGCTCTCAACTAATTCTAACCCAGTGACCCGGAGCTGGGGCTCTCAACTAATTCTAACACAGTGACCCGGAGCTGGGGCTCTCAACTAATTCTAACACAGTGACCCGGAGCTGGGGCTCTCAACTAATTCTAACACAGTGACCCGGAGCTGGGGCTCTCAACTAATTCTAACACAGTGACCCGGAGCTGGGGCTCTCAACTAATTCTAACACAGTGACCCGGAGCTGGGGCTCTCAACTAATTCTAACCCAGTGACCCGGAGCTGGGTTTTGTGTTTATTGTTGGTCAACTAATTCTAACACAGTGACCCGGAGCTGGGGCTCTCAACTAATTCTAACACAGTGACCCGGAGCTGGGGCTCTCAACTAATTCTAACACAGTGACCCGGAGCTGGGGCTCTCAACTAATTCTAACACAGTGACCCGGAGCTGGGGCTCTCAACTAATTCTAACACAGTGACCCGGAGCTGGGGCTCTCAACTAATTCTAACACAGTGACCCGGAGCTGGGTCACCCAACCTGACTTGGCGGCTCTCAACTAATTCTAACACAGTGACCCGGAGCTGGGGCTCTCAACTAATTCTAACACAGTGACCCGGAGCTGGGGCTCTCAACTAATTCTAACCCAGTGACCCGGAGCTGGGTTTTGTGTTTATTGTTGGTCAACTAATTCTAACACAGTGACCCGGAGCTGGGGCTCTCAACTAATTCTAACACAGTGACCCGGAGCTGGGTTTTGTGTTTATTGTTGGACTCACCCAACCTGACTTGGCGGATCTCAACTAATTCTAACCCAGTGACCCGGAGCTGGGGCTCTCAACTAATTCTAACACAGTGACCCGGAGCTGGGTTTTGTGTTTATTGTTGGACTCACCCAACCTGACTTGGCGGATCTCAACTAATTCTAACACAGTGACCCGGAGCTGGGGCTCTCAACTAATTCTAACACAGTGACCCGGAGCTGGGGCTCTCAACTAATTCTAACACAGTGACCCGGAGCTGGGGCTCTCAACTAATTCTAACCCAGTGACCCGGAGCTGGGGCTCTCAACTAATTCTAACACAGTGACCCGGAGCTGGGGCTCTCAACTAATTCTAACCCAGTGACCCGGAGCTGGGTTTTGTGTTTACTTGGCGGATCTCAACTAATTCTAACACAGTGACCCGGAGCTGGGGCTCTCAACTAATTCTAACCCAGTGACCCGGAGCTGGGGCTCTCAACTAATTCTAACACAGTGACCCGGAGCTGGGGCTCTCAACTAATTCTAACACAGTGACCCGGAGCTGGGGCTCTCAACTAATTCTAACCCAGTGACCCGGAGCTGGGGCTCTCAACTAATTCTAACCCAGTGACCCGGAGCTGGGGCTCTCAACTAATTCTAACACAGTGACCCGGAGCTGGGGCTCTCAACTAATTCTAACCCAGTGACCCGGAGCTGGGGCTCTCAACTAATTCTAACACAGTGACCCGGAGCTGGGGCTCTCAACTAATTCTAACACAGTGACCCGGAGCTGGGGCTCTCAACTAATTCTAACCCAGTGACCCGGAGCTGGGTTTTGTGTTTATTGTTGGACTTTGGCGATTATTTTGAACCTAATAATTGAAGGGCTGAGCATAAAAAGGTTCTATGTGACATTTTCTTAGAATCAGAGTTATACTCATACAGAGGTCCTATGGGACCTAACTTAACTTGAGAATCAGAGTTATACTCATACAGAGGTCCTATGGGACCTAACTTAACTTGAGAATCAGAGTTACACTCATACATAGGCTCTATGAGACCTAACTTAACTTGAGAATCAGAGTTATACTCATACAGAGGCCCTATGAGACCTAACTTAACTTGAGAATCAGAGTTATACTCATACAGAGGCCCTATGGGACCTAACTTAACTTGAGAATCAGAGTTATACTCATACAGAGGTCCTATGGGACCTAACTTAACTTGAGAATCAGAGTTATACTCATACAGAGGCCCTATGAGACCTAACTTAACTTGAGAATCAGAGTTATACTCATACAGAGGTCCTATGGGACCTAACTTAACTTGAGAATCAGAGTTATACTCATACAGAGGTCCTATGGGACCTAACTTAACTTGAGAATCAGAGTTATACTCATACAGAGGTCCTATGGGACCTAACTTAACTTGAGAATCAGAGTTATACTCATACAGAGGTCCTATGGGACCTAACTTAACTTGAGAATCAGAGTTACACTCATACATAGGCTCTATGAGACCTAACTTAACTTGAGAATCAGAGTTATACTCATACAGAGGTCCTATGGGACCTAACTTAACTTGAGAATCAGAGTTATACTCATACAGAGGCCCTATGGGACCTAACTTAACTTGAGAATCAGAGTTATACTCATACAGAGGTCCTATGGGACCTAACTTAACTTGAGAATCAGAGTTATACTCATACAGAGGTCCTATGGGACCTAACTTAACTTGAGAATCAGAGTTATACTCATACAGAGGCCCTATGGGACCTAACTTAACTTGAGAATCAGAGTTATACTCATACAGAGGTCCTATGGGACCTAACTTAACTTGAGAATCAGAGTTATACTCATACAGAGGTCCTATGGGACCTAACTTAACTTGAGAATCAGAGTTATACTCATACAGAGGTCCTATGGGACCTAACTTAACTTGAGAATCAGAGTTATACTCATACAGAGGCCCTATGAGACCTAACTTAACTTGAGAATCAGAGTTATACTCATACAGAGGTCCTATGGGACCTAACTTAACTTGAGAATCAGAGTTACACTCATACATAGGCTCTATGAGACCTAACTTAACTTGAGAATCAGAGTTATACTCATACAGAGGTCCTATGGGACCTAACTTAACTTGAGAATCAGAGTTATACTCATACAGAGGTCCTATGGGACCTAACTTAACTTGAGAATCAGAGTTACACTCATACATAGGCTCTATGAGACCTAACTTAACTTGAGAATCAGAGTTATACTCATACAGAGGCCCTATGAGACCTAACTTAACTTGAGAATCAGAGTTATACTCATACAGAGGCCCTATGGGACCTAACTTAACTTGAGAATCAGAGTTATACTCATACAGAGGTCCTATGGGACCTAACTTAACTTGAGAATCAGAGTTATACTCATACAGAGGCCCTATGAGACCTAACTTAACTTGAGAATCAGAGTTATACTCATACAGAGGTCCTATGGGACCTAACTTAACTTGAGAATCAGAGTTATACTCATACAGAGGTCCTATGGGACCTAACTTAACTTGAGAATCAGAGTTATACTCATACAGAGGTCCTATGGGACCTAACTTAACTTGAGAATCAGAGTTATACTCATACAGAGGTCCTATGGGACCTAACTTAACTTGAGAATCAGAGTTACACTCATACATAGGCTCTATGAGACCTAACTTAACTTGAGAATCAGAGTTATACTCATACAGAGGTCCTATGGGACCTAACTTAACTTGAGAATCAGAGTTATACTCATACAGAGGCCCTATGGGACCTAACTTAACTTGAGAATCAGAGTTATACTCATACAGAGGTCCTATGGGACCTAACTTAACTTGAGAATCAGAGTTATACTCATACAGAGGTCCTATGGGACCTAACTTAACTTGAGAATCAGAGTTATACTCATACAGAGGCCCTATGGGACCTAACTTAACTTGAGAATCAGAGTTATACTCATACAGAGGTCCTATGGGACCTAACTTAACTTGAGAATCAGAGTTATACTCATACAGAGGTCCTATGGGACCTAACTTAACTTGAGAATCAGAGTTATACTCATACAGAGGTCCTATGGGACCTAACTTAACTTGAGAATCAGAGTTATACTCATACAGAGGCCCTATGAGACCTAACTTAACTTGAGAATCAGAGTTATACTCATACAGAGGTCCTATGGGACCTAACTTAACTTGAGAATCAGAGTTACACTCATACATAGGCTCTATGAGACCTAACTTAACTTGAGAATCAGAGTTATACTCATACAGAGGTCCTATGGGACCTAACTTAACTTGAGAATCAGAGTTATACTCATACAGAGGCCCTATGGGACCTAACTTAACTTGAGAATCAGAGTTATACTCATACAGAGGTCCTATGGGACCTAACTTAACTTGAGAATCAGAGTTATACTCATACAGAGGTCCTATGGGACCTAACTTAACTTGAGAATCAGAGTTATACTCATACAGAGGCCCTATGGGACCTAACTTAACTTGAGAATCAGAGTTATACTCATACAGAGGTCCTATGGGACCTAACTTAACTTGAGAATCAGAGTTATACTCATACAGAGGTCCTATGGGACCTAACTTAACTTGAGAATCAGAGTTATACTCATACAGAGGTCCTATGGGACCTAACTTAACTTGAGAATCAGAGTTATACTCATACAGAGGCCCTATGAGACCTAACTTAACTTGAGAATCAGAGTTATACTCATACAGAGGTCCTATGGGACCTAACTTAACTTGAGAATCAGAGTTATACTCATACAGAGGTCCTATGGGACCTAACTTAACTTGAGAATCAGAGTTATACTCATACAGAGGCCCTATGAGACCTAACTTAACTTGAGAATCAGAGTTATACTCATACAGAGGTCCTATGGGACCTAACTTAACTTGAGAATCAGAGTTATACTCATACAGAGGTCCTATGGGACCTAACTTAACTTGAGAATCAGAGTTATACTCATACAGAGGTCCTATGGGACCTAACTTAACTTGAGAATCAGAGTTATACTCATACAGAGGTCCTATGAGACCTAACTTAACTTGAGAATCAGAGTTATACTCATACAGAGGTCCTATGGGACCTAACTTAACTTGAGAATCAGAGTTATACTCATACAGAGGTCCTATGGGACCTAACTTAACTTGAGAATCAGAGTTATACTCATACAGAGGTCCTATGGGACCTAACTTAACTTGAGAATCAGAGTTATACTCATACAGAGGTCCTATGGGACCTAACTTAACTTGAGAATCAGAGTTATACTCATACAGAGGTCCTATGGGACCTAACTTAACTTGAGAATCAGAGTTATACTCATACAGAGGTCCTATGGGACCTAACTTAACTTGAGAATCAGAGTTATACTCATACAGAGGTCCTATGGGACCTAACTTAACTTGAGAATCAGAGTTATACTCATACAGAGGTCCTATGGGACCTAACTTAACTTGAGAATCAGAGTTATACTCATACAGAGGTCCTATGGGACCTAACTTAACTTGAGAATCAGAGTTATACTCATACAGAGGTCCTATGAGACCTAACTTAACTTGAGAATCAGAGTTATACTCATACAGAGGTCCTATGAGACCTAACTTAACTTGAGAATCAGAGTTATACTCATACAGAGGTCCTATGGGACCTAACTTAACTTGAGAATCAGAGTTATACTCATACAGAGGTCCTATGAGACCTAACTTAACTTGAGAATCAGAGTTATACTCATACAGAGGTCCTATGAGACCTAACTTAACTTGAGAATCAGAGTTATACTCATACAGAGGTCCTATGAGACCTAACTTAACTTGAGAATCAGAGTTATACTCATACAGAGGTCCTATGGGACCTAACTTAACTTGAGAATCAGAGTTATACTCATACAGAGGTCCTATGGGACCTAACTTAACTTGAGAATCAGAGTTATACTCATACAGAGGTCCTATGGGACCTAACTTAACTTGAGAATCAGAGTTATACTCATACAGAGGTCCTATGGGACCTAACTTAACTTGAGAATCAGAGTTATACTCATACAGAGGTCCTATGGGACCTAACTTAACTTGAGAATCAGAGTTATACTCATACAGAGGTCCTATGGGACCTAACTTAACTTGAGAATCAGAGTTATACTCATACAGAGGCCCTATGAGACCTAACTTAACTTGAGAATCAGAGTTATACTCATACAGAGGTCCTATGGGACCTAACTTAACTTGAGAATCAGAGTTATACTCATACAGAGGTCCTATGGGACCTAACTTAACTTGAGAATCAGAGTTATACTCATACAGAGGCCCTATGAGACCTAACTTAACTTGAGAATCAGAGTTATACTCATACAGAGGTCCTATGGGACCTAACTTAACTTGAGAATCAGAGTTATACTCATACAGAGGTCCTATGGGACCTAACTTAACTTGAGAATCAGAGTTATACTCATACAGAGGTCCTATGAGACCTAACTTAACTTGAGAATCAGAGTTATACTCATACAGAGGTCCTATGGGACCTAACTTAACTTGAGAATCAGAGTTATACTCATACAGAGGCCCTATGAGACCTAACTTAACTTGAGAATCAGAGTTATACTCATACAGATGTCCTATGAGACCCAATTTAACTTACCAATAAGGTTCTGAGATCATATGAACAACAGTGAATGATAATATCCTGGAGTAAAATAGTCAATGTACAGTAAAAATCGAATAGACATAAACAGAAAAGGTCTTATGTACAATACTGCCTGATATATGCAAGATAATTTTGAAATTTTTGAAAAAGTTATTTTGAAAGTAAACATTTTGAGGAACATCCCTGTACTTGCATGCAAAAATACAGAATGCCAACATCAACTGTAATGTGTAGGTAAACACAAACGCCAAAGTGTGATTATCTCAGAATGACACTTTTGTCACATGGGACATTTGCTGGGAAGTAAGGGGATAATACCGGGTCACTTTCGACGGTTTCCCTAAATTTGTTCGCTTAATTTTAACTATAGAATTAAATTTCCCAGTTATATGGGAAATTTTAACAGTTTTTGATTAAGGTATGGTTGAGAGGGGCTACAATCAAGAGATATCGAGATAAAACATGGCAAATGGAGTAAGATTTCAGAAGAACAAGCAAATATTTCATTTTGTTGACACAATTTCATCCAAAAACAAAAGTTTTGTAACATTTCACATCTTGGAAACAAGTCACCCGGATTTGTCAACCTCTGATTCACCAAGAAAACTTTTTACAGGTTAAAATTTCATTGGGCCAAACAATATTTATGGCGAAAACAGTTTCAAAATTAGTTTTGGTCTCTTTTAGTAAGATTCATTCAATTCTCGTGCTGTAAACTTATAAAATGCTATCAGATTATAAGTCTTCAGTAGATGTTGTATATAACATAAGTGGTTTATTAAAAAACAAATGGGCAAGAAATCAATATTAGTTGATATAATTTAAAGAGGGATGTTTCTCATGATAACGACTACAAGAGGGATGTCTTTATCTACTCTATAACTGTGTAAGTAACAAAAATGTTTGAAAGGTTTCTGTAAGTGGGGCCAATACACCCAGATCAGACAATAGAACAACGCCAAACCGCAAATAGCGACAACGAAACCCCAGGGACAGGAGCAGTCACGGTCGAGGAACCCTCGCCCTGCGGCGTGACACCGAGCTGAGTTATCGACTACCTGTTGCGCCGTGGTGGATTGCGATCGATCCGAACACGACTGGAATTCCTCTTCCGATGGCCGGGATTTCCGCTCAGATGGCCGGGATTTCGGTTCCAATGGCTCTAGTTCCCGTTCCAACGAATGTAAACCCCGTCCCGCTGCTACATCCACATCGCCCGGGGGCGGCCACACGTTCCGCGCTTCGGCGCCCCGTTTCTGCGAGTGGAACGCGTTCCACGCCCGAATCAGCGACTGACAATGGCGTGACGACAGATCGACGGCCCTATCGATAGACTCCAGACGACTTGTGACGTCACTAGCTAGCACCAACTCTTCGCGCTCAGCTTCCAACCGGCGCTTGGCATGGTCGAGGTTATTGACACCTTTTACTACCTTCCCAAGGTACGGCGGACCGAATGACTCATCGCTACCCGGTGGCATATTATTATACAATGGGTCGCAGGTTCTAAGAGCTTCTGGTGTTGAGGGTAGAGTTGTAAGAACTGTTGATTCGCCCGGTTCAGGTGCGCGAGATTCTGTGGACCAATCCGAACCTCCCTCAATCTGGGGGGGACGCTCATCTATCTGGGGGGGACGCTCATCTATCTGGGGGGAACGCTCATATTTCTGGGTGGAACGCACGTCGACTTGGGGGGAACGTACGTCGTCTTGGGGGGAACGTACGTTGTCTTGGGGGGAACGCACTTCTTCCAAGGGGGATACGCGTACTCGCTTTGACGGGCGTCTGTTGTTATTGTTAACCCAAATAAACTCAGTCTTACAGACCAGTTGTATTTCGTCTATTCGCGTTTCTATCTGCTTGCTTTGCGTCGCTGCGTTGTCATTGGATGGCTGGGGTGGAGTGGAATAGGGGACAGTTGATTGGCTTGTGTTACTGAGGTCCGTACTACAACTTTCTTTAGAAGAAGCTTCCTGACTATTTGGGATACTTTCACGGGAACCACATTCTTTAATAAATTCACTGTCATCGTTGTCCTTAATTATTTTATCCCTGAAACTCTTAGATGTACAACTTTTAACCATAATTAATTACTTTATAACCCCAAAAAAGACCTAATCACCACTAAATGTTGTGTATTGCGGTATTACTGACCGAATTAAATTCAAATTACTGCTAAACGCTTTTAAGTTTCTTTGGAAACAGTATCATTCATAATTTTAGATTAATCTTTCATCCTTTAAAGTGGCTTCCAATATACACCCACCATGCCCAGGAATAATAGTGTCGTAATTCAGTGACACCCCCCCCCCCCCCCCCCAAATTTTTCATAGAAATCTTAATGAGATTACATGAAATTTCATGGAGATAGTTTTACCTCTCTAGTCCTAGTTGGGTGAGCCACCATTATTTCAGCTTTCATTTTAGCTACAATCATTAGAAAAAGCTGTCAATGACGATGTCGATATTGTATCAGTTCCACATATTCAGTTATTTTAGGACCTTACAGTGATTTGTTGGTACCAGTAGAAAGCTGGCCGTGCAAGGATTCCAAAAATGTAAAAACATTTAATTTGGGTTGGGAAAAATCTGAGATATGGGCATTCGAAAGTTGCATGGTTTTGCTTCCGTTTCACGCCATTGATTCTATGATTTACACCATTCTAGAACATTTTAATTATGGAATATTGCATTGTTGCCAAGCTACTTTTATGAGATACAAAAATGTTCCAAAATATAGTGAATTTATTAAATGAATTAAATAGCCTAGAGCAGATGCAACCTCGAACGCTCATATCTCAGCTATTTCCCAACCAAATTATGATGTGTTTACATATTTGGAATCAATGCATGCCTTATAGCTTTCCATCAGTACCCAGTACCACTATATATAAGAACAACTACTGTGTAACTGTGCGAAGGGACATACTCTAAATGTATACTCTAAATTACGATTAGCTTATAATAACGGTAGGATGAGTTTCAAAATTCCCAGAATGACGAACGATGAACCAACCAGTATCTCTCTTACGTGTTGCAAATTGGGAATTCCAACTTTTAAACATATTCGTGCAGTTGCAATCGGCAGTCGTCGTTTTAAGTGATTACGTCCAATCCAATAATCGGTAACATTCTCTCTAACTGTGCTAGGGTTTCCCGTATCCTACCGTTGGGAACCTATTTTTCTTTGTAAATAATAATTATTGTAATTGGTTTCACTATTTACAGTTGATTAAATAACGTATAACTGGTTTATTTGTTTTGTGCTGTTTCGTTTCGTATGTAGTATTTCTATTTTTATGGACAGTTTTGTCTGGATTAAAGAGTAAATAATATAAAATATAGTCCTTCAGGCCATGTATAGAATGAACTGAACGGCACAAAACGCAAACCTCACGGTTTTAAATTTCCCGCCAATGTTATAATGCAACAGGGAAAGAGGGTTAAAGTATTAGGAGAGATAAGAGAAGTAGGGGCACAATATTATTATGTACCAGCGGCGGTAAATATTAATACAACGCAAAATTGGGAAACAAATAAACAAATATAGTCATAATTATTATGCAATGCATGAATAATAATATTATGTAACGGTGGTAAATACTTTTTAATAAGGTGGTACGGTAAAGTATGTGTGTGAGGTGGTATGGTAAAGTATGTGTCTGAGGTGGTATGGTAAAGTATGTGTGTGAGGTGGTATGGTAAAGTATGTGTGTGAGGTGGTATGGTAAAGTATGTGTGTGAGTTGGTATGGTAGAGTATGTGTGTGAGGTGGTATGGTAGAGTATGTGTGTGAGGTGGTATGGTAAAGTATGTGTGTGAGGTGGTATGGTAAAGTATGTGTGTGAGGTGGTATGGTAAAGTATGTGTGTGAGGTGGTATGGTAAAGTATGTGTGTGAGGTGGTATGGTAAAGTATGTGTGTGAGTTGGTATGGTAAAGTATGTGTGTGAGGTGGTATGGTAAAGTATGTGTGTGAGGTGGTATGGTAAAGTATGTGTGTGAGGTGGTATGGTAAAGTATGTGTGTGAGGTGGTATGGTAAAGTATGTGTGTGAGTTGGTATGGTAAAGTATGTGTGTGAGGTGGTATGGTAAAGTATGTGTGTGAGGTGGTATGGTAAAGTATGTGTGTGAGGTGGTATGGTAAAGTATGTGTGTGAGGTGGTATGGTAAAGTATGTGTGTGAGTTGGTATGGTAAAGTATGTGTGTGAGGTGGTATGGTAAAGTATGTGTGTGAGGTGGTATGGTAAAGTATATGTGTGCGGTGGTATGGTAAAGTATGTGTGTGAGGTGGTATGGTAAAGTATGTGTGTGAGGTGGTATGGTAAAGTATATGTGTGCGGTGGTATGGTAAAGTAGGTGTAAATATTAATTGTCCAGACAGGTGCAGTAGGTGCACGTGGGGAAATATTAAATACACTGCAAAGTGTAGCTGCTGCAACGCAATATCGACGAAGACACTACTTTCAAACGCTTGTAGCTAAAGAATGAAAGCAAAAATATAACAATTCTGGTTCACCCAGTCAGTGGTCGGGAGGTGAAACTATCTCAGTTTCAAATTTCATGCAATCTCATTAAGATTTGTAGACAAATTAGGGGGGTGGGGGGGGGGGGGGGGGCAATGAATTGTAACACTATTTATTATGGCAATTAAATAGCATCGAACAGATTCTAAAACACGAGGCCACTTTCGAACGCTGAATATCTTCGCTAAGTCTCATATAAATATTGGTACGAAAATATCGAAGAAGATGCTGTGGACTGGAAAATAGATATAAAAACGTTTAAGGATTTAAAAACTTCATTACAATATTAATGGGTGGAAAGTTTTGGCTCGTAACACAAAGCGGCGCATATTAAACCAAATCTAGTAAGATATGTTAAACAAAATAATAAAATACTAACCATTCCGTAAGGTTGTCCCCCTTGGTACATAGACCGGGGTAGGGAATGGATGGGAGCAGTGGGTGGGGGTTGAACCAGTATACCTGGTGATGGGGGAGGGTTGTACCCGTGGTACGAGGTAGGAGAGGCGACACCTTGCGGCGCCGCTGCGAATCGTAGACGGGGTGGTTGGAATGAGGGGGCGCCCCCCAGCGGTGGGTTCTGGTACCGTGGCCCGAAATCCGTCTCAGTCGCAAACGGAGGCCCCTAAACGAGTAACACGCCGGCATATTATGGTAAAAATCGCGTCGAAAGATTCTAAAATATCTATAACCGGGAAGTTAGGGATGTTTGCATTATAAAATGATTGTTGAAAAAGCGCCAAATTTTAAAAGACGATAGGGAAAGTTGCCTAGTAAGGTTCATTACTATAGGAAGGACGTAAGTTAATATACAATACGTTCTCGAATATTTTGTATTTCCTTGTTTGTACCCTATACGTAGTATAAACATTCCCAAATGCTTATCGCTCCGTTTTGATTAGGTCCTGTGAGAAGCCGGAATATAAATAATCAGCTGATAACAACGCCCCCTACCGGTGTCATTCGGGATCGATGTTGTAAACCCCCGTCTATTGAATCCTCTATCAGTGTATCCTGTGACGTCATCACAGAGAGACTGCCAATCTGCGGCAGGGTAACGGACTCACTGAGGGTGGCGTCAGTCTGGAAACTGGAATCGTTGTAGACCTCGGGGGTGCCGCCCACAGCCCCGGGGTAATCGCTGATTGGTTGCTGACCTGGAAACAATGGGATCGTACAATATATCGAGAGATGTGAAACGTGTGAAACTGAAAGTCAAAATGAAATAGAAATATACCAAGCGAAAAATGATTGATCGAAAAATGTGAGAGTAGTAGTAGAAGGTGGGGGTTGAACCAGCGACGTTCGTACCCGAATACCGACCCTTGTGGTACTGACCTCGTACCCGAATACCGACCCTTGTGGTACTCACCTCGTACCCGAATACCGACCCTTGTGGTACTCACCTTGTACCCGAATACCGACCCTTGTGGTACTCACCTCGTACCCGAATATACCGACCCTTGTGGTACTCACCTCGTACCCGAATACCGGCCCTTGTGGTACTCACCTCGTACCCGAATACCGACCCTTGTGGTACTCACCTCGTACCCGAATACCGACCCTTGTGGTACTCACCTCGTACCCGAATATACCGACCCTTGTGGTACTCACCTCGTACCCGAATACCGGCCCTTGTGGTACTCACCTCGTACCCGAATACCGACCCTTGTGGTACTCACCTCGTACCCGAATACCGACCCTTGTGGTACTCACCTCGTACCCGAATACCGACCCTTGTGGTACTCACCTCGTACCCGAATACCGACCCTTGTGGTACTCACCTCGTACCCGAATATACCGACCCTTGTGGTACTCACCTCGTACCCGAATACCGGCCCTTGTGGTACTCACCTCGTACCCGAATACCGACCCTTGTGGTACTCACCTCGTACCCGAATACCGGCCCTTGTGGTACTCACCTCGTACCCGAATACCGACCCTTGTGGTACTCACCTCGTACCCGAATACCGACCCTTGTGGTACTCACCTTGTACCCGAATACCGACCCTTGTGGTACTCACCTCGTACCCGAATACCGACCCTTGTGGTACTCACCTCGTACCCGAATACCGGCCCTTGTGGTACTCACCTCGTACCCGAATACCGACCCTTGTGGTACTCACCTCGTACCCGAATATACCGACCCTTGTGGTACTCACCTCGTACCCGAATACCGGCCCTTGTGGTACTCACCTCGTACCCGAATACCGACCCTTGTGGTACTCACCTCGTACCCGAATACCGGCCCTTGTGGTACTCACCTCGTACCCGAATACCGACCCTTGTGGTACTCACCTCGTACCCGAATACCGACCCTTGTGGTACTCACCTTGTACCCGAATACCGACCCTTGTGGTACTCACCTTGTACCCGAATACCGACCCTTGTGGTACTCACCTCGTACCTGAATACCGACCCTTGTGGTACTCACCTCGTACCCGAATACCGACCCTTGTGGTACTCACCTCGTACCCGAATACCGACCCTTGTGGTACTCACCTCGTACCCGAATACCGACCCTTGTGGTACTCACCTCGTACCCGAATACCGACCCTTGTGGTACTCACCTCGTACCCGAATACCGACCATTGTGGTACTCACCTCGTACCCGAATACCGACCCTTGTGGTACTCACCTCGTACCTGAATACCGGCCCTTGTGGTACTCACCTCGTACCCGAATACCGACCCTTGTGGTACTCACCACGTACCCGAATACCGACCATTGTGGTACTCACCTCGTACCCGAATACCGACCCTTGTGGTACTCACCTCGTACCCGAATACCGACCCTTGTGGTACTCACCTCGTACCCGAATACCGACCCTTGTGGTACTCACCTCGTACCCGAATACCGACCCTTGTGGTACTCACCTCGTACCCGAATACCGACCCTTGTGGTACTGACCCCGTACCCGAATACCGACCCTTGTGGTACTCACCACGTACCTGAATACCGGCCCTTGTGGTACTCACCTCGTACCCGAATACCGACCCTTGTGGTACTCACCTCGTACCCGAATACCGACCCTTGTGGTACTGACCCCGTACCCGAATACCGACCCTTGTGGTACTCACCTCGTACCCGAATACCGACCCTTGTGGTACTCACCTCGTACCCGAATACCAACCCTTGTGGTACTCACCTCGTACCCGAATACCGACCCTTGTGGTACTCACCTCGTACACGAATACCGAACCTTGTGGTACTCACCTCGTACCTGAATACCGACCCTTGTGGTACTCACCTCGTACCCGAATACCGAACCTTGTGGTACTCACCTCGTACACGAATACCGAACCTTGTGGTACTCACCTCGTACCTGAATACCGACCCTTGTGGTACTCACCTCGTACCCGAATACCGAACCTTGTGGTACTCACCTCGTACCCGAATACCGACCATTGTGGTACTCACCTCGTACACGAATACCGACCCTTGTGGTACTCACCTCGTACCCGAATACCGACCCTTGTGGTACTCACCCCGTACCCGAATACCGACCCTTGTGGTACTCACCTCGTACCAGAATACCGACCCTTGTGGTACTCACCTCGTACCCGAATACCGACCCTTGTGGTACTCACCCCGTACCCGGATACCGACCCTGGTGGTACTCACCTCGTGCCCGAATACCGACCCTTGTGGTACTCACCTCGTACCCGAATACCGACCCTTGTGGTACTCACCTCGTACCCGAATACCGACCCTTGTGGTACTCACCTCGTACCCGAATACCGACCCTTGTGGTACTCACCTCGTACCCGAATACCGACCCTTGTGGTACTCACCTCGTACCCGAATACCGACCCTTGTGGTACTCACCTTGTACCCGAATACCGACCCTTGTGGTACTCACCTCGTACCCGAATACCGACCCTTGTGGTACTCACCTTGTACCCGAATACCGACCCTTGTGGTACTCACCTCGTACCCGAATACCGACACTTGTGGTACTCACCTCGTACCCGAATACCGACCCTTGTGGTACTCACCTCGTACCCGAATACCGACCCTTGTGGTACTCACCTCGTACCCGAATACCGACCCTTGTGGTACTCACCTCGTACACGAATACCGACCCTTGTGGTACTCACCTCGTACCCGAATACCGACCCTTGTGGTACTCACCTCGTACCCGAATACCGACCCTTGTGGTACTCACCTCGTACCCGAATACCGACCCTTGTGGTACTCACCTCGTACCCGAATACCGACCATTGTGGTACTCACCTCGTACCCGAATACCGACCCTTGTGGTACTCACCTCGTACCTGAATACCGGCCCTTGTGGTACTCACCTCGTACCCGAATACCGACCCTTGTGGTACTCACCACGTACCCGAATACCGACCATTGTGGTACTCACCTCGTACCCGAATACCGACCCTTGTGGTACTCACCTCGTACCCGAATACCGACCCTTGTGGTACTCACCTCGTACCCGAATACCGACCCTTGTGGTACTCACCTCGTACCCGAATACCGACCCTTGTGGTACTCACCTCGTACCCGAATACCGACCCTTGTGGTACTGACCCCGTACCCGAATACCGACCCTTGTGGTACTCACCACGTACCTGAATACCGGCCCTTGTGGTACTCACCTCGTACCCGAATACCGACCCTTGTGGTACTCACCTCGTACCCGAATACCGACCCTTGTGGTACTGACCCCGTACCCGAATACCGACCCTTGTGGTACTCACCTCGTACCCGAATACCGACCCTTGTGGTACTCACCTCGTACCCGAATACCAACCCTTGTGGTACTCACCTCGTACCCGAATACCGACCCTTGTGGTACTCACCTCGTACACGAATACCGAACCTTGTGGTACTCACCTCGTACCTGAATACCGACCCTTGTGGTACTCACCTCGTACCCGAATACCGAACCTTGTGGTACTCACCTCGTACACGAATACCGAACCTTGTGGTACTCACCTCGTACCTGAATACCGACCCTTGTGGTACTCACCTCGTACCCGAATACCGAACCTTGTGGTACTCACCTCGTACCCGAATACCGACCATTGTGGTACTCACCTCGTACACGAATACCGACCCTTGTGGTACTCACCTCGTACCCGAATACCGACCCTTGTGGTACTCACCCCGTACCCGAATACCGACCCTTGTGGTACTCACCTCGTACCAGAATACCGACCCTTGTGGTACTCACCTCGTACCCGAATACCGACCCTTGTGGTACTCACCCCGTACCCGGATACCGACCCTGGTGGTACTCACCTCGTGCCCGAATACCGACCCTTGTGGTACTCACCTCGTACCCGAATACCGACCCTTGTGGTACTCACCTCGTACCCGAATACCGACCCTTGTGGTACTCACCTCGTACCCGAATACCGACCCTTGTGGTACTCACCTCGTACCCGAATACCGACCCTTGTGGAACTCACCTCGTACCCGAATACCGACCCTTGTGGTACTCACCTTGTACCCGAATACCGACCCTTGTGGTACTCACCTCGTACCCGAATACCGACCCTTGTGGTACTCACCTTGTACCCGAATACCGACCCTTGTGGTACTCACCTCGTACCCGAATACCGACCCTTGTGGTACTCACCTCGTACCCGAATACCGACCCTTGTGGTACTCACCTCGTACCCGAATACCGACCCTTGTGGTACTCACCTCGTACCCGAATACCGACCCTTGTGGTACTCACCTCGTACCCGAATACCGACCCTGGTGGTACTCACCTCGTACCCGAATACCGACCCTGGTGGTACTCACCTCGTACCCGAATACCGACCCTGGTGGTACTCACCTCGTACACGAATACCGACCCTGGTGGTACTCACCTCGTACCCGAATACCGACCCTGGTGGTACTCACCTCGTACACGAATACCGACCCTGGTGGTACTCACCTCGTACACGAATACCGACCCTGGTGGTACTCACCTCGTACCCGAATACCGACCCTGGTGGTACTCACCTCGTACACGAATACCGACCCTGGTGGTACTCACCTCGTACCCGAATACCGACCCTGGTGGTACTCACCTCGTACACGAATACCGACCCTGGTGGTACTCACCTCGTACCCGAATACCGACCCTGGTGGTACTCACCTCGTCCCCGAATACCGACCCTGGTGGTACTCACCTCGTACACGAATACCGACCCTGGTGGTACTCACCTCGTACCCGAATACCGACCCTGGTGGTACTCACCTCGTACACGAATACCGACCCTGGTGGTACTCACCTCGTACCCAAATACCGACCCTGGTGGTACTCACCTCGTACACGAATACCGACCCTGGTGGTACTCACCTCGTACCCGAATACCGACCCTGGTGGTACTCACCTCGTACACGAATACCGACCCTGGTGGTACTCACCTCGTACACGAATACCGACCCTTGTGGTACTCACCTCGTACCCGAATACCGACCCTTGTGGTACTCACCTCGTACCCGAATACCGACCCTTGGGGTACTCACCTCGTACCCGAATACCGACCCTTGTGGTACTCACCCCGTACCCGAATACCGACCCTGGTGGTACTCACCCCGTACCCGAATACCGACCCTTGTGGTACTCACCTCGTACCCGAATACCGACCCTTGTGGTACTCACCTCGTACCCGAATACCGACCCTTGTGGTACTCACCTCGTACCCGAATACCGACCCTTGTGGTACTCACCTCGTACCCGAATACCGACCCTTGTGGTACTCACCTCGTACCCGAATACCAACCCTTGTGGTACTCACCTCGTACCCGAATACCGACCCTTGTGGTACTCACCTCGTACCCGAATACCGACCCTTGTGGTACTCACCTCGTACCCGAATACCGACCCTTGTGGTACTCACCTCGTACCCGAATACCGACCCTTGTGGTACTCACCTCGTACCCGAATACCGACCCTTGTGGTACTCACCTCGTACACGAATACCGAACCTTGTGGTACTCACCTCGTACCTGAATACCGACCCTTGTGGTACTCACCTCGTACCCGAATACCGAACCTTGTGGTACTCACCTCGTACCCGAATACCGACCATTGTGGTACTCACCTCGTACACGAATACCGACCCTTGTGGTACTCACCTCGTACCCGAATACCGACCCTTGTGGTACTCACCCCGTACCCGAATACCGACCCTTGTGGTACTCACCTCGTACCCGAATACCGACCCTTGTGGTACTCACCTCGTACCCGAATACCGACCCTTGCGGTACTCACCCCGTACCCGAATACCGACCCTGGTGGTACTCACCCCGTGCCCGAATACCGACCCTTGTGGTACTCACCTCGTACCCGAATACCGACCCTTGTGGTACTCACCTCGTACCCGAATACCGACCCTTGTGGTACTCACCTCGTACCCGAATACCGACCCTTGTGGTACTCACCTCGTACCCGAATACCGACCCTTGTGGTACTCACCTCGTACCCGAATACCGACCCTTGTGGTACTCACCTTGTACCCGAATACCGACCCTTGTGGTACTCACCTCGTACCCGAATACCGACCCTTGTGGTACTCACCTTGTACCCGAATACCGACCCTTGTGGTACTCACCTCGTACCCGAATACCGACCCTTGTGGTACTCACCTCGTACCCGAATACCGACCCTTGTGGTACTCACCTCGTACCCGAATACCGACCCTTGTGGTACTCACCTCGTACCCGAATACCGACCCTTGTGGTACTCACCTCGTACACGAATACCGACCCTGGTGGTACTCACCTCGTACCCGAATACCGATCCTGGTGGTACTCACCTCGTACCCGAATACCGACCCTGGTGGTACTCACCTCGTACACGAATACCGACCCTGGTGGTACTCACCTCGTACCCGGTTACCGACCCTGGTGGTACTCACCTCGTACACGAATACCGACCCTGGTGGTACTCACCTCGTACACGAATACCGACCCTGGTGGTACTCACCTCGTACCCGAATACCGACCCTGGTGGTACTTACCTCGTACACGAATACCGACCCTGGTGGTACTCACCTCGTACCCGAATACCGACCCTGGTGGTACTCACCTCGTACACGAATACCGACCCTGGTGGTACTCACCTCGTACCCGAATACCGACCCTGGTGGTACTCACCTCGTACCCGAATACCGACCCTGGTGGTACTCACCTCGTACACGAATACCGACCCTGGTGGTACTCACCTCGTACCCGAATACCGACCCTGGTGGTACTCACCTCGTACACGAATACCGACCCTGGTGGTACTCACCTCGTACCCGAATACCGACCCTGGTGGTACTCACCTCGTACACGAATACCGACCCTGGTGGTACTCACCTCGTACCCGAATACCGACCCTGGTGGTACTCACCTCGTACACGAATACCGACCCTGGTGGTACTCACCTCGTACCCGAATACCGACCCTTGTGGTACTCACCTCGTACCCGAATACCGACCCTTGTGGTACTCACCTCGTACCCGAATACCGACCCTTGTGGTACTCACCTCGTACCCGAATACCGACCCTTGTGGTACTCACCCCGTACCCGAATACCGACCCTGGTGGTACTCACCCCGTACCCGAATACCGACCCTTGTGGTACTCACCTCGTACCCGAATACCGACCCTTGTGGTACTCACCTCGTACCCGAATACCGACCCTTGTGGTACTCACCTCGTACCCGAATACCGACCCTTGTGGTACTCACCTCGTACCCGAATACCGACCCTTGTGGTACTCACCTCGTACCCGAATACCGACCCTTGTGGTACTCACCTCGTACCCGAATACCGACCCTTGTGGTACTCACCTCGTACCCGAATACCGACCCTTGTGGTACTCACCTCGTACCCGAATACCGACCCTTGTGGTACTCACCTCGTACCCGAATACCGACCCTTGTGGTACTCACCTCGTACCCGAATACCGACCCTTGTGGTACTCACCTCGTCCAACATGGCTATTATCTGTATCGTAACCATGGCGACCATAATCTACAGCTGAAGCTGATTGCGTCACAACATCGCCATAGAATGACGTTGGCGGCGGGGCACCTAAAGAACATAACCATTGGGTTTGGTTACACTTAGTCCCATAGATGGGATCCAATAAATTTAACTGTTTCTAAACTTTATAATAACGAATTTACCAAATAACTCCACACCATAATCAATGAATATTACCTTGTATTGCTGCGACACTGTGAGGGGTAACCATGGTAACATCTGTTGTTCTGCCAGGACCATTGGACTCCACAGTCCCCTGTAAGAGGATCAATTGTAATTGTAAAACAATAAATTATGAAGATTATAATATGCTTAAGGAGTTATGTTGCTGTATGGATGGCATATAGACTGGGTGTATAAGATATACAAACTCAGCTGAACCTATTGCTATAAATGGTGTAAGTAGTACCATGGCCTACTATATATACGGCCTAACAGGTTGTCGATTTGGCCTTAAAAAAAGAGGCCAGTTTTTTTTAGACTATTTTCATATGGGGAAAGTTCTATAAATTTTCATTAGCTGCAATTTGGTTAACGGTCGTAATTGAAGTCCCCTCGTTAAGCAAGTTACTAAATTTTATGGTAGCTAGTGTTTTAGATAGGTTTAGCTAGTAATTTCAACACTGGTTCCGACATCCTACTTCCCTCTATAAATATTTTGTAGTAGCTAGTTCTTGTTACTATTTGTATAGAAAATGTTCCAGAACATGTTAGCTATTCATTTTAAGAAAAAAACACGTTCTAGAACGAATATTTTTGGTTCTAGAACATTTTTTAGAAAAAGATCTAGATTATATTTAAAACGCATTGAATCGTTCTAAAATGTGTTTAAAATCAATAAAAAAAATTTTCAAAATTTTATTCACAATATTTTTTTTTCACATTTTTTTTATTGATTTTAAACACGTTTTAGAACGATTCAATGCGTTTTAAATAGAATCTAGATCTTTTTCTAAAAAATGTTCTAGAACAAAAAATATTTGTTCTAGAACATAACTTTTTTAAAAATGAATAGCAAACGAACATAACGAACGAACATTTTCTATACAAATTATTAAAATATGCTACTGTAGGACCTATACTATAATTAATATCCAATAATAATTAGTAAAACGACTTACCTCTAAACTATAAACAGCTTGGTCGACCCTATTAGCCAATCTGTCCCTCGCTAGTCTCTTTAACTGCTCCTCCTTCTCAATGGCTAATCTCTTCCAATAACGCGCCTCCTCTATGGCTGCCGTGTCCATCTAAACAGATAAATAAATAAAACGCGATCCTTTAGGGCTAATAATTAGTTAAACATCTTATATTGTGAGAGTTAAATCGAAATGAAACATAACATGTTCTGTTTGAGAGATCTGTTGTAAAATACTTAAATCCAAGTAATTCTGTTGGTCTGCCATACCTTCACCTTCACCTTCACCCTTGTTGTTCAACACCGATCTGCGTTGGTTATTATTTCCAATATTTAGCACTAGAGTACCGTTAATATGTAAATCGACGATACGCTACAGGTGATTGGTTACCTACAGACGTTCACCTAATTACAGGTATCAGGTATATCAAAACAAAATGTGCTTTACTGAGAAATCAAGTGGAAGGAGACCCAAACCCCCCTGTGTTATAATAAAAATAAAAAAATGTTGGTTGAGCAGCCCCCCATGTTACTAACTAACAAAAACTACAAACTCTAACGATATTAATGTAATCGTGAGACCAACTCCATCCAAAGCGGAACAGGCAACTAATCTAGCTATTAAACAATAGTAATTTAGTATAAATAATAACGACCAGAACTCACAAGAGGTGGAAGAATCGGCGTTCCGTTTATTCGGAACACCGAAGTATAGTTGAGAGAGGATCCACCACCGCCCAGGTCCAGGTTTATACTCGGGCGCTCAGACAAGATTACTTTCATTTTCTGGTCGATACGAGACAGCAAATCCGAAATTCGAAGCGAAATATCCTGTAAAATATATATTGGAGGTAGAAGGGAATCAAAGATAACCTGTCTTATACAGCATCAAGCGACCACTCCACCCTGCATTATGTTATTGGAGCAAAATTTCGAGGTAAACTCGAGATTTTGGGGAGGGGGTTCCGGTACAAAAAACCATTGACATGACAAGCATACAATACAAATATATCAATGTTTATTGTCTAGTTATTTAATATCCAAACCTGAGAGCCTCCAATTGGGTCCATCTTCTGGTAGTCTGGCTGCAGCATCCTGAGGTTGACTGTAAATGTAACTACCGGTACCCAAATACTGCCATACGAAACAGTCCGAATAATTCCTGAATTCCAATAGAAACTCTCAGACTCTGCTACTCTGCACTCTGCGTAGCTGTGATTAGATTATGATTGTGTTCTTATTCGCATCACACTACCTTGTCATCTGGTTATTTATACTAGGTTAAATTGAACATTTCGTCGCAGCCGCGCAGTTAAGACAGTACTAGTCTGCTTAAAAAGGTACTGTGGTAATGGCAATGGCTGTATCCTAAGGCCCGCCGCACACTAGAGGTGCAAGATGCAAAAAAGGACATCCTCGATGTTCTATTTTTGACTATGGGAGGCCGTACACTAGAGATGCAAGATGCGTGATAATTTTTTTTGAAATATACATTAAAATAATCGAAGTAATATTAGCGTGTGTTTCCACCCAAAATTATATTATACTGTACCTCAGTGTGACTAACAGTTTTTCCTTCGCTCCAATCGCTTTTCTAAACTTGGTGCTACACTTTCGGATGTTTCCATCAATTAGTGACAAAAGTGCAACAAATGTACCAACGGACATGCGATTATAATTCGCAAATGTCTGTGGTGTCGGGATCATCTCAAAGTTGATCATATAACTTTGCCATAACAGGTCTCTTGTAATTTATTGGATGTATCCAATAATGCTGTCGTGAAATGATATATATAATGGGAATAAATTTTAAACGCAATAAATAAATAACATAAGAGCTAGCAATATATAAAATAAAATACGATGCATCATGCATCTCTAGTCTACGTCGGGAACGATTTTTCCATCTTGCATCTTAGGGGAAGGCGGGCCTAACTGCCTAAGCATGGATCAGCGGCTACGCTACAGGCTACCGGTAGAATAAACATAAGACTAGAAACTGCCTTGGTATGGTAGTCATGTAATAAATAATAATAATAATATATTTGTAACGCGATGTTCTAGGCGCTTTTATTGGTACAAACAAAGTATGAACATAAATATAATATAGAACTGTAGAATACCGTAAATACAACCCCGGTTCACCCTACCGTACTCGTACATACAGTCTAATGTAACATGATTGAATAAAACTGACTATAATATAAAATATGCACAAACTGCACTAGATTTGCAGTAAAAACGTGTTTCATAATTAAATCGTTACGAAATTTAGATTTAGTACCGGTATATATTCAATCTATGGGTATTAAAAACATACATGAGAAAATAAAATAAATATTCATAAAACAACAATCTTTCCATGGTTACTGGGTTAAAAACCAACAATACAAGAAAACAATATCAATATAAAATTCCTGTCAGCCTGTACTCCAACCAACCGATGTAGGCCTAC
Source organism: Nemertoderma westbladi (assembly GCA_032718475.1). NCBI lineage: Eukaryota > Metazoa > Xenacoelomorpha > Nemertodermatida > Nemertodermatidae > Nemertoderma > Nemertoderma westbladi. The sequence goes on along the minus strand of JAUCBJ010008862.1, from coordinate 94,131 downwards.
CAGTAAGGTTCCCTATCCCGATCGGGATAGGGATAGGGAACCCTACCAGTTAGCTACGCCTGCAACAATTTGCAAATCTGCTACCGGCAGACCGGTACCATCTGTTTCAAAGTTTATTTATCCCATTTACGCATTTGCCATACAGCCATTGCTATCAGCTCTGCAGCTAGCCTATATAGACCTACCAGTCAGCCAGTATACTGGTATACCGCATACCGGTCACCCGGTACGCGGTACAGGTATACTGATATACATATACGAAATATAAAACATAGGCCTACCGGTAACTGCACAATTGAATAAAATAAATGATGAACATGGCCATGTACAGATGAAGCGTGCCGTTGTACCGGTTCCAGGACCATCAGCAAGATTAATAAATACTGAAATGCCGCACCGTGCACCGGTTTTGGGGCAGCCGCAGCTGGTAATAAAAAAAAATACAGAAATAGTAGAGATCGCTATGATCGATTGATATATTCAACAGCTGCAAACTATACATACATATCGCCTAGCAACAAAACGGAGGCCAATCAGCTATCATTTCTCCTTAGCACTGTACTTATTATTATTATTTATGGGACGAGCCAAGAAGTAAGGCGAGCCTTAGCGTAAGGGTGCCATAAATGTCCAATATTTAAACGTTAAACGCCAATCATCGATGAAATCTAACCAAACTTGGTGCTCAATGTAGCAAAAGTTGAGAAATTTTACAAGTTGAAATTGCGTGTGGCCTTCGAGGCTGAGATAAAAGTAGTTAATTATGTTAATTGTGGTAAAAAGTCTTAATTATAAAACACAAATTCACTATCAATACCTACGGTACATCCTCAATCTCACGTACTGGTACCGACTGTGCCTTTCGGTTGGGGTGGTAATTGTAGTTGAAAGGGTGAAGGAGAGGTCTCTCTCTCTTTGATTGATTGGCGGTTTTGTTAATTTTCTTATGATATAATCGCTCAATTTTAATTTGTGTATCAACTGAACCTCGGAGTCGACAGCTGAGTCAACCGATAGCAGACAACCGACAGCAGACAACCGACCCCAAACAACTACCGCAAACAACTATCAGCAGCCAACCTGTAGAAACAACTGCCAGCAGACAAACGGCAGAAAAAATTTTTAATATCAGCAAACAACTGTGTCAGGACACACTCGGCAGCAGATAAACTGTCAGCAGACAACCGACAACACATAACTGTCAGCAGACAACCGACAGCCGACAGCAGATAACTGCCAGCAGACAACCGACAGCAGACAACCGACAACAGATAACTGTCAGCAGACAACCGACAGCAGACAACCGACAGCAGATAACTGTCAGTAGACAACCGACAGCAGACAACCGACAGCAGATAACTGTCAGCAGACAACCGACAGCAGATAACCGACAGCAGACAACCGACAGCAGACAACCGACAGCAGATAACTGTCAGCAGACAACCGACAGCAGACAACCGACAGCAGACAACCGACAGCAGATAACTATCAGCAGACAACCGACAGCAGACAACCGACAGCAGATAACTGTCAGCAGACAACCGACAGCAGACAACCGACAGCAGATAACTGTCAGCAGACAACCGACAGCAGATAACCGACAGCAGACAACCGAGAGCAGATAATTATCAGCAGACAACCGACAGCAGACAACCGACAGCAAAAAAAAAACAGAAAACAAAAAGCAAACAGACAGCAGTCAACCAAAAACTTAAATATTAATTTTATTCTTAAATTAAGTTACTTTTTCACTCGAATAAATCTCAAAATCGGGAGAAAAAGCAGTACTTTTTTCCCTAGGGTAAAGAGAAATTAATAGGATTGCATTGATTTTACTTTTTTCCTGCCGAAAAAGATAAAATAAAACAATTTTGGTGGAATTTCTTAAATTTTATCACATGTATTGAAAAAGCATCGAAGTAGAAAAGGTTTGCACGTAATTTAAGGAAAATGTAATAGCAACTTTAGGGTCTGCAAGGCGTACTCCAAATCGGAACTCAATATTGGTTTGTGTAGTTAAGCAGCTTTCTAGTTACGTAATAAATATTCGAGAACACGTTCGTATGGCCTTCGCGCAGCACAAGACTGCATACGTACCAACTTTAGTTTAATTTCATCTGTGATTGACAGACCTATTTCGGTTTTTATAAAAAGTCTGGAACTACCGCTGCTACCGACTGACAGACTCTGTCTAATTTTTGACCGAACTCCAGATTCATTCCAAACTTTTGACGGACTGCATATATACAAAGTTTGGTTTAATTTCATCAATGATTGACCGACTTATTTCGGTTTTTATAAAAAGTCTGAAACTACCGGTACCGACTGACAGACTGTCTCATTTTTGACCGAAATCCAGATTCTTTCCAAACCTTTGACGGACTGCATATATACAAAGTTTTGTTTAATTTTATCAATGATTGACCAACTTATTTCGGTTTTTATAAATAGTCTGAAACTACCGGTACCGACTGACAGGCAGACAGACTGTCTCATTTTTGACCGAACTCCAGATTCTTTCCAAACTTTTGACGGACTGCATATATACAAAGTTTGGTTTAATTTCATCAATGATTGACTGACTTATTTCAGTTTTTATAAAAAGTCTGAAACTACCGGTACCGACTGACAGAGTATCTCATTCTTGACCGAATTCCATATTCTTTCCAAACTTTTGATGGACTGCATACATACAAAGTTTGGTTTAATTTTATCAATGATTGACCGACTATTTTCGGTTTTTATAAAGTCTGAAACTGTCGTTCCCGGCTGACAGGTGACAGACTGTCTCATTTTTGACAAAACTTCCGATTCTTTCTAAACTTTTAATGGACTGCATACATTCCCTGCATACGTACCAACTTTAGTTTAATTTCATCTGTGATTGACAGACCTATTTCGGTTTTTATAAAAAGTCTGGAACTACCGCTGCTACCGACTGACAGACTCTGTCTAATTTTTGACCGAACTCCAGATTCTTTCCAAACTTTTGACGGACTGCATATATACAAAGTTTGGTTTAATTTCATCAATGATTGACCGACTTATTTCGGTTTTTATAAAAAGTCTGAAACTACCGGTACCGACTGACAGACTGTCTCATTTTTGACCGAAATCCAGATTCTTTCCAAACCTTTGACGGACTGCATATATACAAAGTTTTGTTTAATTTTATCAATGATTGACCAACTTATTTCGGTTTTTATAAATAGTCTGAAACTACCGGTACCGACTGACAGGCAAACAGACTGTCTCATTTTTGACCGAACTCCAGATTCTTTCCAAACTTTTGACGGACTGCATATATACAAAGTTTGGTTTAATTTCATCAATGATTGACCGACTTATTTCAGTTTTTATAAAAAGTCTGAAACTACCGGTACCGACTGACAGAGTATCTCATTCTTGACCGAATTCCAGATTCTTTCCAAACTTTTGATGGACTGCATACATACAAAGTTTGGTTTAATTTTATCAATGATTGACCGACTATTTTCGGTTTTTATAAAGTCTGAAACTGTCGTTCCCGGCTGACAGGTGACAGACTGTCTCATTTTTGACAAAACTTCCGATTCTTTCTAAACTTTTAATGGACTGCATACATACAAAGTTTGGTTTAATTTTATCAATGATTGACCGACTATTTTCGGTTTTTATAAAAAGTCTGAAACTATCGTTCCCGACTGACAGACTGTCTCATTTTTGACAAAACTTCCGATTCTTTGGGTGTAAACGCTACGCCGACAACCGACTACCGACAACCAATGCCGACAACCATTATTAAAGCTAATTAATGTTATTCATTAATTGAGGGAAAGGAACAGGTTACAGTGGAAGGTTATTCTAACCAAAACAATAAACAAGAGTTGCGAGCTCAGGTTATATTTTCATACGTAACAAGGTTGGTTTAATTACAGTAATGATTGATTTTTGGCATTCAAGAATTAATTTAAAAAAGTGCAAAATAATCATTACCAGCTGGGAATCGAACCTACGCAGGAATATCCTATTGGATTTCTAGTCCAAAGCCTTAACCAGTTCGGAGAACAGCTTGAGCAAGTAAACAGAGCAAGTTACACACCAAGCCTAATACAATAGTTGTACTTTGATACCCTTTCTGAGACTGTATTAGGTAGACAGTGACAGTTCTCGGCTTCAGATACGGTACCACGATAGATCACATCGGATAAAAGCATCTTCAAGACCTAGACTGTGTTGTAGTAGGTTGTACATATGAATAGCAAGCTGCAGCAAAAAACAGTTCAAAAGTTCAAAACAATTCAAAAACAAGTAAGCGGGACGGTGTTAAACTCACACTCATATTTTGGCCATATGGAACGAATTTAAAGTAGAACGAAGTCCAGACTTAGTTTCGCTTCTAAGTGTTGATGTTATTCCTCCAAAGATCGGTTTAACTTTTATTTATTCTCTCAATATTAACTGTCATAATATTTTACAATAATATCCCTAGAGGCTATGCTACAGTAGTACACAAGATCGCCTGTAAGGCATAGCCATACCCTACTAGGTAATTTATTATACCATGCGAACAGAAGCTACGCCTAACAAAGCACCAAATAATATATAGCCATTTAGTTATAGTTTAAAGGGTTATTGACATCCAAACGCTTGTAAAGTATCATCCCAATACGATTTTACGTTTGTAGGGGCCGGTTAATGTTTAGCACGACGAATGATTTGGTAGTTGCCGAACTAACATGTGCAACACAATGTATTACATGTAGCTTAACAATGTTTGAAGTATAAATTAATACTAAATGGTATGAATGATATTCTTAACTGGAAAATAATATATCCATTATAATAATAATTTATACCAAAGAAAATAACATCTACACAAGTAGCTAATTAAAACCGGTATGCAACACAATGTTATACGCAGCAATAATATAAAAGTGACATTTACAGGCGAGTTATCAGCGAATATTTACAGGAGCCAAAATATCCAATTAGCTGGAATAACGGCTAACTAGAATCTACAAGTATAAATTAAACCGATACCTTTATTATAAAGTTTAGGTAAATGGTGAGTTAATTATCTTAAATCGTTCTTAAGCTATTTACAAGTTACAGGTTTATCAATGAATATAATATAATAATAATGCGACTACTACACGCCATATAGTTACAATTACTATTATAGTCCTGTGGTTTACGACTAGAAACATAGTCAATCAACGTCAGAAACGTAGTCAATCATTTTCAATCTACGCCACCAGGGGGGTCGTTAAAAAATAACATTAAAATGGTCTTTAGAATGACACAAAAACATATTAAAAAATAGATATGAATCCTCTTATAATTACAATCTTACAGCTGTCTATTAGAATACAACAGAATAGAAACAATTTCAAAAATGTAGAAAAACGGTGCAAAATTCTTTCCGCAAGTGAATAAGTTACATAAAACTATTGTTGGAAAAAGTGGCTTCATTTGGGTGGCGTAGTATTATAGTTAAATCCGTTGTCTTGACAGATTGTTGAATTCACGTCGTAGGTTCGATCCCTGCATGGGAGCCAGAGGAGTTTTAGTCTCGAAATGAATGCTTTAAAGGTACTATAGCCAGGGCGCATCTCTGCCTTGCACCCTTAAATGGTATAGCTAAATGAGTACTTGAGTTTTTTTTCCTGTGGAGTATATTACTGGGGGACTGGAAATAAGTCGTCCGAATTTGTGCTTAATTCCTGGCCAAACGGCCGAAGAAAACTTTACTTTTATTTATTTTACTTTTATTTGTATAACCGAAACATACATTCTGGTCTACGGTGGCTGCTTGCGGCCAATTGTTTCTAGTTTTTTTATATTTTTATGGGTGAAAAAGGTTTTTCACCCGGGCGATAAAGGTTTTTCAATAACGGCCACAATCAGCCACCGTACTGGTCCGATAATAATATTTACAACGCTGATCCATTTAATTAACGGAAGGAATTACTAACGCAAACTATAAAAAAATAAAACCATAGCGATCCACAAGGATCATTAGGTCCCTGTGACTAAAACGCAACTGAGATCTGTAAGTTACAAGTGATCCAGTGACGGCGACTGAAGGCATTGACAAGAAGTCAAGCGAAAAATTACACGTTGCGAAGTTCCAAAGTGAGTGTTCCCCAAAATAACTTCGTTCTAGTGTGGGAATACCTTCACTAGAGGGACTAAGTCTAACGTCTGGGACCAGTTCTGTTTACCGGTAGTGTTATACCTACCGGCAAGGTTTTTTTTTACTAACGGTCTCAACTTAAATTATATTTCCAGTTGATAACTGCAGGACTGTTAATTAAGAAACGATTAATTACTTAATAATCTAAGAGACCACGCGACTATAAGTGATATATTATTTAAACAAACACAATTTATTAGAGGTATATATTATATTGTTCGCCAATTAATTGGAATTGTGCAGCAGTGTGACTCGAAATATCTCATCCATCTAAACCTAAACTTTCGATTACACCATCCAAAATTGCAAGTTTACACTGAACCTCATCCATGTTACTGAAGGAGTCCAATGTGCTGCTAATGATGTATCTGAGGTCGTCTATGATTGGTATAGAGTCTACATCCTCTCGACCAATCACTGACCTAGCGTCGTCTCTCACAAGTTCAATGAAGTCTTGTCTTTCTATGAGCTAAAGAAAATAAAATAAAAACATAGAAATAGGTAATCCCTATTACAACGGTGTATTAGTATAACATACTTCTGTATTCGATCACATTTACAAGATTAGAATTAGACCTACTTGAGTCGTTTTAAACTCGGATCGCAGTAAGGTTTGTAAGAAACAAGGACGGTAATGTAAAAACTGATAAGGATATAGATAAGCTCTATGGGTAAAGGCTGTTTCTTAAAATACGAACCTGATCTAAACAAGTGGCCATAAATTCCGTGCATTGCGCCTCCAACCTGGGGAGATTAAATAGTCGCGATGCTACCACCGCATTCACCGCGGTTTCCAAGGTGATATTACTCGCGATACAATTCGCGCAGATCCGTTTCAGGCCGTTTAAAAGATACATTTCTGCGGTTGCGAGTAAATCGTATGCGATGTCCGGAGAAACCTGAGTGAGAGGAGAAGAAAAATTTTGAAAATGCAAATAACTTGAAAACTAAAAATTAATGTTTAATATAACATTTTAAATATTTTAGTTTACACATACTTATTATGTTTCATTTAATTTTTCCGTAAAAGCAACATAATAAATGATACAAATTTCAGCAGCAAACCAGGGATGACATTGAGTCTCACTTTTAAGGAAATGTCTTAATTTTGAAATGGTAACCATGGCAATCGAGACTTACTTCTGTGTCGTCAGAATATATATAAACTAGGATCTTATGGAACACTTGAACGGAAACGCCACTGAGTTTTACCAGCGGCAAACACGATATGGGGTCGCAAGAATTCAGGGACTCATTCAACGGGTCTTTAATCACCGTGTTTAGGTAATCGCATCGGCCACATAAAAATACCTGTAAATAAATTATTGTCGTCCGTAATTCGCGTACGTCTGTGGGAAAATGGTTGTAATGGTGGAACCTATCGTGTCTATACGACCGTCCGTCTTGTCTTACAATGTTTCAAAATTATCTAACACCAACCCCTATTGACGAAGAACTTGGTTAGGAATAAAACAGACCCCACATTTTAGAAAGCTAAAAGAAGCTCATAGAAAGCTAAAAGAAGCGTGTAGAAGAAGCGCAGTGCGAAAAAGTGCGAAAGTTCAATTGGCGCTTCTGGAAGGGTTTGACATCAGGGTTAGTGGTTAGTGTCTACACCAGGTGTTTGCACCAGGTGTCTGCACCAGGTGTCTGCACCAGGTGTTTGCACCAGTGTCTGCACCTGGTGTCTATACCAGGTGTCTGCACCAGGTGTCTGCACCAGGTGTCTTCACCAGGTGTTTGCACCAGTGTCTGCACCAGGTTTCTGCACCAGGTGTTTGCACCAGGTGTCTGCATCAGGTGTCTGCACCAGGTGTTTGCACCAGGTGTCTATACCAGGTGTCTGCACTGGGTGTCTGCACCAGTGTATACACCAGGTGTCTGCACCAGAGTCTGCACTGAGTGTCTGCACCAGGTGTCTGCACCAGGTGTTTGCACCAGGTGTCTGCACCAGGTACCAGGTGTCTGCACTGGGTGTCTGCACCAGTGTCTACACCAGGTGTCTGCACCAGAGTCTGCACTGAGTGTCTGCACCAGGTGTCTGCACCAGGTGTTTGCACCAGGTGTCTGCACCAGGTGTCTGCACCTGGTGTCTATACCAGGTGTCTGCACTGGGTGTCTGCACCAGTGTTTACACCAGGTGTCTGCACCAGAGTCTGCGCTGAGTGTCTGCACCAGGTGTCTGCACCCGCAGGTGTTTGCACCAGGTGTCTGCACCAGGTGTCTGCACCAGGTGTTTGCACCACTGTCTGCACCTGGTGTCTATACCAGGTGTCTGCACCAGGTGTCTGCACCAGGTGTTTGCTAAAAGGTGTCTGCACCAGGTGTCTGCACCAGGTGTTTGCACCAGTGTCTGCACCTGGTGTCTGCACCATATTCAGCATACATGCAGACCATATTCTGTTTCGTAGGAAATACAGGAGCTCTATACAAGACTGTAATGCATTTACACTTCGACCCTTCTCCAGTGATCACCGCCTTATTGTGGCCAAGGTAAGACTTAGTTTGCGTGCTAGCAGAACAACGAAATCTGCCTTGCCGCGACATGACTGGTCCTCTCTGTTGCAACAGCCAAGTGTGAGATCCAGCTTCACACTACAGCTGAGCAACAGGTATGAGGCTCTTGCCTCTGAGGCGGCAGATCACTGTGAGGGCTATACTGCCTTTACAGAAGCAGTTAAGTTAGCAGCTGCAGAAACAGTTCCGTATACCCTCGAAACAGGAAAAGGGCCCCCTGGACTGACAAGAAAATTCAGAAGTGCCGAAATGACCTTCATAAGGCGCAGAAAGAGTCCCGACTCAAACAGACAACAGCGGCCAAGAATGCAGTTAAGGCTGCATCTAGGTCCCTGAACAGGCAGTACTCTGTTAATCTACAGGAGCTAATAAACCAACAGGTTGATGCCATCAATGATGCTGACGACAGCAGGCAAGCATCCCAGGCATGGAAATCGATCAACTTGCTTACTGGGCGGAAGAGCCAACCAACCACCAAGGTTAAGGCTGAATCACCAGCCGATCGCCTCAATGGTTGGAAAGCCCACTTTGAAAAGCTCCTCAATAATGACAGGGTATTGCCTGATTGATAACGTTATAGAAGTAAAAGTGTCTGAGTCTGTACTCCCAGATATTCCCATTGGCGATATCTCATTTGCAGAAGTGAAGGCTGCTGCAAAGAGCATTAAGACCAATCGTGCCAGTGGAGTAGATGGTGTTCCCCCTGAGGTCTTTAAAATACCGGAGTGTTTAAAGCTCATCTATCCCATCATAGTAGACATGTACCGAACATCAAGAGTCCCACAAGAAATGAAAACAAATAAGTTGGTGCCAGTTCCCAAGAAGGGCAACCTAACACTCTATGGTTCTTTTAGGGGAATCTCATTGATCTCAATTGCTGTAAAGCTATACAATAGGATTCTATTAAATCGCATCAGGGATCCCATTGAGAGACTGCTCCGTGGAAATCAGAATGGGTTCCGTAAAGGTCGTGGGACCATGGAGCCCATTTTGGCACTTAGAAGGATAATTGAAGAATTATCAAAAAAGAAAGACAGGCATCTGGCTGTTATCTTTGTTGACTTCTTCAAGGCCTTTGATTCAGTCTCTCGCTCACGTATGTTCAGCATACTTTCATTATATGGGATTCCTGATGAAATTATTGCAGCAATCAGATCAGTATACGATGGTTCGACAACATTTGTGTCTACTGTTGATGGTGACACAGAACCATTTGAAGTGTTATGGGGCGTCCTCCAAGGAGACACACTTGCACCATTCTTGTTCATTATTGTGGTTGACTATGTTCTACGCATGTCCTTAGATCATCATAATGATGATGGGGTGATGATAACTCCACCTACTGGCTCCAGAAGTCGAGGAAATCCTGCCAAGTACCTAACTGATCTAGACTTTGCTGAGGAGTACTCTCAGAATCATTAGAGGGAGCCCAACGGCTCCTCAGCTCATTAGAACATGCTGCTTCTAGTGTTGGTCTTTTTATTAACTCCAGAAAGACCAAAATTTTGACAGTTAACTTTGAAAGTCCTCAGCAAGTCTCTGATCGGATGAGCATAAGCTCAAAGGATGGTATGCTTGAGCATGTGGACGACTTCTGTTACCTGGGATCATGGATCCGGAAGTCAGGTGAGGACCTTCGAATACGTAAGGGAAAGGCATGGGCAGCCTTGAATAGGCTTTCCAGGATTTGGAAGTCACCGAGAATTAATCGGAAACTTAAGGTCCGATTATTTAGAGCAGCAGTAGTTCCAGTACTCCTTTACGGGAGTCCATGCTGGGCTCTAACTGCTGAGGACACCAAATCTCTGGATGGCACATTCACAAGAATGCTACGCCGGGTTCATTGTGTCAAGTACAATGCACACATCTCCAACCAGACACTATATAACATTGGAGGTGTCTCATTGGTTCCCCCAATAAGAACAAAATCGCCTCCGCTTTGCAGGACATTGCTTTCGCCGTGAGGACCACCAGTGCATAATCTTGTACTTTGGCAGCCTCATGGAGTGATTAAGCATGGTGGACAGCCCATGACTTTCTTGAGACGCATCTTAAAGGACACTGGCCTTGAAGATGCGGATGATCTAGCAAATGTCATGGGTGATAGTGAGTTGTGGCGGTGCAATTTTGTTGACAAGCCGGCACAGCATTCTTAACAATGCAGCTGCAATGCAGCATGCCGATCCTAGTAGTAGTAGTAGTATACCAGGTGTCTACACTAGGTGTTTGCACCAGTGTCTGCACCAGGTGTCTGCACCAGGTGTCTGCACCAGGTGTTTGCACCAGTGTCTGCACCTGGTGTCTATACCAGGTGTCTGCATCAGGTGTCTGCACCAGGTGTTTCCACCAGTGTCTGCACCAGGTGTCTGCACCAGTGTCTGCAGTGCGTGTCTGCACCAGGTGTCTGAACCAGGTCACTATACCAGGTGTCTGCACCAGGAGTCTACACCAGGTGTCTGCACCAGGTGTCTGCACCAGTGCCTGCAACAGGTGTCTGCACCAGGTGTCTATACCAGGTGTCTGTACCAGGTGTCTGCAACAGGTGTCTGCACCAGGTGTCTATACCAGGTGTCTGTACCAGGTGTCTGCACCAGGTGTTTGCACAAGTGACTGCACAAGTGTCTGCACCAGGCATCTATACCAGGTGTCTGGCTAGACCAGGTGACTGCTTAACGCTTACACCCGCTATACTGGCTCTAATATAATAAAGTCTTGCTTTGTAGATAGGCTATTTACCTTATGGCAGTAGAATTTGTGCCCCTCCACAGAGAAACAGATGTCGGCGTGAGGACTAATTCCTTCGGGGCTGAAAGGAAGTTCCCCCTTAGCCATATAGCTGCATAGTTCCCTTGGTAACGCTTGGTACGATAGAACGGTATAGTCATTACGTAATTCTATTGCATTGTTTGACGTTTCTATGGATACCATCGTGACATTGAACAACGATGGTTTAGTGCAACCTGTAGAACAGTTAAAGAAATTAATCCGTTTCATTGCAAAAGATTAAATAAAGTATGTAATATATTATACTCACATTCACATACACTATCATGCTCTAGAGTATGGGTCTTGCTTCACATATTGCATATGCTTCACTTAACTATAAAGACCAAATTTGGACACTAGGTGGCGTTCTAGATATTTTAACTGTAATACATTTGTGCTTACTTTCGACTGAGGATTTAAAATAAAATAAAATATGTATTTAAAATAATTAACTATTTACATACTTGTGTGTAAAGTAGCACTTTACAGTGTGATGATCCGAGTGGCTTTGTTACACGAACGAACGTTAGTGAGTGAGTGAAAATAAAGCCATGAGGATCAGAACACTGTAAAGTACTTTGCAACAAGTATGTATGAATTTTTATTCCAAAATTTTAACATTACGAAATGATTGCATATATACATTATAAGTGATAGAAACTGCACAAATTAAATTAGTTGCTGTATAGATAATTGTAAAAATGACATAAATCATGTTATAAATAAGTTAGCATATATTTATGGTGGCGTTTGGAGCCATGTTAATTGTTTATAGCAACTGGTTATTAATAGCTACTGGTAGGTTATGCAATAGGCCTATCTTGTTGTCAGGCAATTAATATTAAATACCACCTATTGTTTACGTGGTAACCAATGACGCCGCAACATTACAGCTCGCAGTCATTGGTTACCACATAAACATGGGACATTCCAACACCAATACAATACTAAATGTACAGGCCAATACAATGCTGTAATGTCCTCTACAAGTTGTAAAGAGCTAAATAACAACTCGCTGTTAATACTAACGGCGTTGAGTAATGTTACAATTTTGGAGTAATAAATAATGTATTTAAAAATGCATAGGTAATTTGTTCTAGAACATTAAAAAAAGAAATAAGCAAAAACTGGTTAAGTTATAAAATAAATTTGTGGATCGATTAATGTTAAGCAACTTTAATATTAATTTTTATGTTAGCTAGTCATTAAAGATACTACTTTTCACGAACTGTCAGAATTAACAAATAAACATCCTTTTTATCCTTAATGAAATTTAATTAATATTGTACAATATGTACACTGTACAAATAGCAATGATTTCTTTTATTAGTTTATTAGTCCATAAAAGTGAAACTTTATTAAAAAGACTAGCTAAGCTACCATTTAAAAATTATTCGATATATAAGATTATTGATGTCTTCTTAATAAACATCGCATCAAAAAAAATAAATAAGGATACCGTTTAAATGTTTAAAATAATAGAGTTCTAGAACTATATTCTTATTCTAGAATATATAGTATCTCTAACTATATTTTTTATGTTTAAAACATTAAATAGTTATTATTCCAAAGTAGTAACATTACTCAACGCCGTTGGTCGAAAGACAGAGGACTGGACTCTACTGGCCTACCGACTGTTCGGAGCAGTTTCTCGGCTGCCGAAGCGACTACGAGCCTGAATAAGGACTCGGAAAGCCTAGGTGGTTGGGTCTCTGCGATGAACCGACGGACCCCTAGCCAAGCCGTACTGGTTCTCGATGACCGATCCCTTCGGGGTTCGAGAGGGGTGGTACGGATACGCGACAGAGTCTACCGACTGGACCGACCCTTAGCCAAGCCGTACTGGTTCTCGATGATCGATCCCTTCGGGGTTCGGGAGGGGTGGTACGGACACGCAACAGGGTCGACCGACACCGACACTACGGCACCAAGACTAGGACCGAGGGAAAATCTGGGGAACATTAGTTAGGCTAAAATCTGAGCGAACAGTGGGTAATTAAATAATTTACTGTAGGGATTTATATTGTCGTGTATTATTATTGTGAATAATTTGGTGTATATTGGTTTGGGGAAGCCCAATTTATTCTCAATCAAGATTCAACTGTAGGGAAGTTACATTAAAGCGTATATCCAACCAATGCAGCTTTTTCTCAACCGCAATCTTGCATTTAAGAACATTCCTTCTCCACAATCAATATCCGGTGACTGGCCGGGATTCCATGGTCTGTAAAGTTCCGCCTCCAGCATCGGCGTTTTCCCCCATGGTGTCGGGAATAACGGCAACAGTCCACTAAGGGGACATTACTTAACGCCGTCATTGGTTACCACGTAAACAATAGGTGGAAATTTGCCTGACAGCCAGATAGGCCTACTGCATTACCTACCGGTAGGCGTGGTATAGCTACTAATAACCAGTAGGGCCTAGCTATATTATTATAACATGACTCCAAACGCCACCATAAATATAAGCTAACTTATTTATAACATAATTTATGTCATTTTTACAATTATTTATATAATTTGTGCAGTTTCTATCACTTATAATATATATATGCAATCATTTCGTAATGTTAACATTTTGGAATAAAACTACATACATACTGTACTTGTTGCAAAGTACTTTACAGTGTTCTGACCCTCGTGGCTTTATTTTCACTCACTCACTAATGTTCGTTCGTGTAACAAAGCCACTCGGATCATCACACTGTAAAGTGCTACTTTACACACAAGTATGTAAATATTTATTATTTAAATCGCTAGTATAATTGATATACCACGCAAAAATAAATTTTCCTTGGATGTGGATGATTTGGTTGACAATTACGTTGAAACCTTTGATATTTTTTACTTTTTTTAAGTTTCCATTTTGTGGGCAAAAACATCATTTCTGGTTTTGAAGTGTTTTATAAGTGTTTTGTAACATTACCTAACATAACATAACATTACTATTTTTTGTTTAAAAACAATTGATTAGTGTTCAACAAACTTCAATAAACTATTAAGGCAGGCAGTATATAATGAAAGTCAATAACTATTTACATCATTGTGTGCAAAGTAGTACTTTGCAGCGTTATGACCCGAGTTTATTTATGTACCGAGTGAGCGCAGCGAGGGAGGTTTACATAAATAAACAAGGGCCTTTAACGCTGAAAAGTGACCTTTGCAACCAATGATGTATGTAATTTTGGTACATTATGTCAAGTTATCAGCGTTCGGTATGTGAAGAAAGGATTTTATGGATACTTATTTATACATTTTAATCTGTACTATATCGAATATAAGTTAAATTTATTAGCAGGTACACAGTATTAATTATACATTTAAATCTAATTAAAGTTTATTGGAAGTTATCACCTGCTTGGATGTGATAAATCATTAATCCATCTTGACTATAGTCGACTGAAGCAAAGTTATTCACCGTCTGTGTCCGTTCAGTTTTACTGAACACTGTCGCCATTTGCTTTCGTCATTTAGTGTCATTTAGTCATTTAGTGTCATCCATAATGGATTACACTACACGTTAAACAATTATTTACATACAGTAGTTAGTTCCGTCACTGCAAACTGGATAATAAAGCAGCTCTCATATAGTAAAGTAAATATATAAAGTAGTACTTTACAGCTTTACGAGTAATTCACCAGAACGCTGTTAAGTTGACATAATGTAACAAAAAAATATTGTATTTTGTTGAACATCATTAATTACTAACAAAGTTTATGGAAGCTAACATATGTTTATGGAGGCTAACATATGTTTATGGAAGCTAGCATATGTTTATGGAAGCTAACATATGTTTATGGAAGCTAACATATGTTTATGGAAGCTAACATATGTTTATGGAAGCTAACATATGTTTATGGAAGCTAACATATGTTTATGGAAGCTAACATATGTTTATGGAAGCTAACATATGTTTATGGAGGCTAACATATGTTTATGGAAGCTAACATATGTTTATGGAGGCTAACATATGTTTATGGAAGCTAACATATGTTTATGGAAGCTAACATATGTTTATGGAAGCTAACATATGTTTATGGAGGCTAACATATGTTTATGGAAGCTAACATATGTTTATGGAGGCTAACATATGTTTATGGAAGCAACATATGTTTATGGAAGCTAACATATGTTTATGGAGGCTAACATATGTTTATGGAAGCTAACATATGTTTATGGAAGCTAACATATGTTTATGGAAGCTAACATATGTTTATGGAAGATAACATATGTTTATGGAAGCTATCATAAGTTTATGGAAGCTAACATATGTTTATGGAAGCTATCATATGTTTATGGAAGCTAACATATGTTTATGGAAGCTAACATATGTTTATGGAGGCTAACATATGTTTATGGAAGCTAACATATGTTTATGGAGGCTAACATATGTTTCTGGAAGCTAACATATGTTTATGGAAGCTAACATATGTTTATGGAAGCTAACATATGTTTATGGAAGCTAACATATATTTATGGAAGCTAACATATGTTTATGGAAGCTAACATATGTTTATGGAAGCTAACATATGTTTATGGAAGCTATCATAAGTTTATGGAAGCTAACATATGTTTATGGAAGCTATCATATGTTTATGGAAGCTAACATATGTTTATGGAGGCTAACATATGTTTATGGAAGCTAACATATGTTTATGGAAGCTAACATATGTTTATGGAAGCTAACATATGTTTATGGAGGCTAACATATGTTTATGGAAGCTAACATATGTTTATGGAGGCTAACATATGTTTATGGAAGCAACATATGTTTAGGGAAGCTAACATATGTTTATGGAGGCTAACATATGTTTATGGAAGCTAACATATGTTTATGGAAGCTAACATATGTTTATGGAAGCTAACATATGTTTATGGAAGCTAACATATGTTTATGGAAGCTATCATAAGTTTATGGAAGCTAACATATGTTTATGGAAGCTATCATATGTTTATGGAAGCTAACATATGTTTATGGAAGCTAACATATGTTTATGGAGGCTAACATATGTTTATGGAAGCTAACATATGTTTATGGAGGCTAACATATGTTTATGGAAGCTAACATATGTTTATGGAAGCTAACATGTTTATGGAAGCTAACATATGTTTATGGAAGCTAACATATGTTTATGGAAGCTAACATATGTTTATGGAAGCTAACATATGTTTATGGAAGCTAACATATGTTTATGGAAGCTAACATATGTTTATGGAAGCTAACATATGTTTATGGAAGCTAACATATGTTTATGGAAGCTAACATATGTTTATGGAAGCTATCATATGTTTATGGAAGCTAACATATGTTTATGGAAGCTAACATATGTTTATGGAGGCTAACCTATGTTTATGGAAGCTAACATATGTTTATGGAAGCTAACATATGTTTATGGAAGCTAACATATGTTTATGGAAGCTAACATATGTTTATGGAAGCTAACATATGTTTATGGAAGCTAACATATGTTTATGGAAGCTAACATATGTTTATGGAAGCTAACATATGTTTATGGAAGCTAACATATGTTTATGGAGGCTAACATATGTTTATGGAAGCTAACATATGTTTATGGAGGCTAACATATGTTTATGGAAGCTAACATATGTTTATGGAAGCTAACATATGTTTATGGAAGCTAACATATGTTTATGGAGGCTAACATATGTTTATGGAAGCTAACATATGTTTATGGAGGCTAACATATGTTTATGGAAGCAACATATGTTTATGGAAGCTAACATATGTTTATGGAGGCTAACATATGTTTATGGAAGCTAACATATGTTTATGGAAGCTAACATATGTTTATGGAAGCTAACATATGTTTATGGAAGATAACATATGTTTATGGAAGCTATCATAAGTTTATGGAAGCTAACATATGTTTATGGAAGCTATCATATGTTTATGGAAGCTAACATATGTTTATGGAAGCTAACATATGTTTATGGAGGCTAACATATGTTTATGGAAGCTAACATATGTTTATGGAGGCTAACATATGTTTATGGAAGCTAACATATGTTTATGGAAGCTAACATATGTTTATGGAAGCTAACATATGTTTATGGAAGCTAACATATATTTATGGAAGCTAACATATGTTTATGGAAGCTAACATATGTTTATGGAAGCTAACATATGTTTATGGAAGCTATCATAAGTTTATGGAAGCTAACATATGTTTATGGAAGCTATCATATGTTTATGGAAGCTAACATATGTTTATGGAGGCTAACATATGTTTATGGAAGCTAACATATGTTTATGGAAGCTAACATATGTTTATGGAAGCTAACATATGTTTATGGAGGCTAACATATGTTTATGGAAGCTAACATATGTTTATGGAGGCTAACATATGTTTATGGAAGCAACATATGTTTAGGGAAGCTAACATATGTTTATGGAGGCTAACATATGTTTATGGAAGCTAACATATGTTTATGGAAGCTAACATATGTTTATGGAAGCTAACATATGTTTATGGAAGCTAACATATGTTTATGGAAGCTATCATAAGTTTATGGAAGCTAACATATGTTTATGGAAGCTATCATATGTTTATGGAAGCTAACATATGTTTATGGAAGCTAACATATGTTTATGGAGGCTAACATATGTTTATGGAAGCTAACATATGTTTATGGAGGCTAACATATGTTTATGGAAGCTAACATATGTTTATGGAAGCTAACATGTTTATGGAAGCTAACATATGTTTATGGAAGCTAACATATGTTTTTGGAAGCTAACATATGTTTATGGAAGCTAACATATGTTTATGGAAGCTAACATATGTTTATGGAAGCTAACATATGTTTATGGAAGCTAACATATGTTTATGGAAGCTAACATATGTTTATGGAAGCTAACATATGTTTATGGAAGCTATCATATGTTTATGGAAGCTAACATATGTTTATGGAAGCTAACATATGTTTATGGAGGCTAACCTATGTTTATGGAAGCTAACATATGTTTATGGAAGCTAACATATGTTTATGGAAGCTAACATATGTTTATGGAAGCTAACATATGTTTATGGAAGCTAACATATGTTTATGGAAGCTAACATATGTTTATGGAAGCTAACATATGTTTATGGAAGCTAACATATATTTATGGAAGCTAACATATGTTTATGGAAGCTAACATATGTTTATGGAAGCTAACATATGTTTATGGAAGCTATCATAAGTTTATGGAAGCTAACATATGTTTATGGAAGCTATCATATGTTTATGGAAGCTAACATATGTTTATGGAGGCTAACATATGTTTATGGAAGCTAACATATGTTTATGGAAGCTAACATATGTTTATGGAAGCTAACATATGTTTATGGAGGCTAACATATGTTTATGGAAGCTAACATATGTTTATGGAGGCTAACATATGTTTATTGAAGCAACATATGTTTAGGGAAGCTAACATATGTTTATGGAGGCTAACATATGTTTATGGAAGCTAACATATGTTTATGGAAGCTAACATATGTTTATGGAAGCTAACATATGTTTATGGAAGCTAACATATGTTTATGGAAGCTATCATAAGTTTATGGAAGCTAACATATGTTTATGGAAGCTATCATATGTTTATGGAAGCTAACATATGTTTATGGAAGCTAACATATGTTTATGGAGGCTAACATATGTTTATGGAAGCTAACATATGTTTATGGAGGCTAACATATGTTTATGGAAGCTAACATATGTTTATGGAAGCTAACATGTTTATGGAAGCTAACATATGTTTATGGAAGCTAACATATGTTTATGGAAGCTAACATATGTTTATGGAAGCTAACATATGTTTATGGAAGCTAACATATGTTTATGGAAGCTAACATATGTTTATGGAAGCTAACATATGTTTATGGAAGCTAACATATGTTTATGGAAGCTAACATATGTTTATGGAAGCTATCATATGTTTATGGAAGCTAACATATGTTTATGGAAGCTAACATATGTTTATGGAGGCTAACCTATGTTTATGGAAGCTAACATATGTTTATGGAAGCTAACATATGTTTATGGAAGCTAACATATGTTTATGGAAGCTAACATATGTTTATGGAAGCTAACATATGTTTATGGAAGCTAACATATGTTTATGGAAGCTAACATATGTTTATGGAAGCTAACATATGTTTATGGAAGCTAACATATGTTTATGGAAGCTAACATATATTTATGGAAGCTAACATATGTTTATGGAGGCTAACATATGTTTTCGAAAATATGTTCTAGCACATAAAATATTTGTTCTATAACATTATTTTTTAAATAAATATGTTAACATGTTCTAGAAAAGTAACAAAGAAAATTAGTAACAACTAGCTAGTTTGGTACTGTGAAAGAACGGAACATGTACCAACACCTTACTACATAGTTCTAGAACTATATAACTACCTAACTTATTTATAATGGTATTACACGAGCACGATTAATGGCTAGTATTGAAAAATAATATAAATAAGACCAAAGAGCATAATATACAAAGAACAATGACATCGTACAGTCAAGAATCGACATTCGAATGCGGATCTTGCCTTAAAACAGGAACAAGCGGACGCCTACGCATTGACGCGCATGGTAAATTCATTTACAATGGGGCGCCTTCCGCCCACATTATGGAAGCAATACAAGTTGGAGTGAAACATCTAAACAAGGATATAGTCAACGACAACCAACTTCACGAAGAAAGATGCAGCGACTTCGAAGGGCAAATAACCGTGAACCTAGCAGCTGATCCGTCAACGCCAATCAAACAACCACCGTTTAAGTTTACCAGCCACTCCCAATATGCATTCAGGCATTTCCGTAAACTCTTCAAGATTACACAGAAGGGATACGTTAATACCATTTGTACCGAAGCTTTGTATGAATTCCCTAATCCAGGTCGCTCTGGCAGTCTCTTCTTCATCTCAGGAAACGACGAACTTATCATAAAAACTGTTCGAACTACCGAAGCCAAATGCATCCTAAGAATACTCCCTGTATACTATAAAAATATATTCGAAAGACCGGCTACTTTGTTACCTAAACTATTCGGTTTCTATTCTTACAAGAGAAACAATAAAAACATATATTTGGTTGTCATGAACAACATTTTACCTAATAAATTTAATATTCACTTAAAATTTGATTTCAAGGGATCCATAAAAACGAGAAAAGCAAAGAAAACAGAGCGCAGGAAACCGAGGCCCACCCTCAAAGACTTGGATTTCAGACACGAACACGGTGCGTACTTACTGAATGAGGAGGTGTGGTCAGCGCTCAAAAGAACAATTACCTTAGACGCAGCCATACTCACAAGTTGTAACATTATTGACTATAGTCTACTGGTAGGCGTCTACGATATGGACAGAGTTAAATACGAGCGACCCTCAACCGAAGACTATACTAACTTTGAGGCAAACAGCATCCGCGAGCTGTTGGCAGTCCGCAACGGATCTCCCATGTCGCAAATAACAAACTCATCGAGTAGATATCTATCGGCGAACAATTCCTTTACCATTTATAAGCGAAAGGAATCTTACAGGGACGCCAGAGTGTTGGCCACGGTGATGGAGGACATCAGAGGGACACCGTTGTCGGCTCTTCCGGTAAACTTGTCATTACAAGAAGAGCTTGATGAAGCTTGGGGTGGCATTCCGGCGATAGACCACACAGGACATCGAGTTATGATTTACTTTGGAGTAATCGATGTTTTACAAAGGTACACGTTAAAAAAGAAGATGGAATTTTTTACGAAGGCCATTTTGTTTCAGTCGAGAAGAGGGATATCAGTCCAAAACCCTCGACGCTACGCAGAGAGATTCGTTAAATTTCTCACAGAAAATGTTTTCAGATGTGACAAGAGTTTACAAGAGGAGCACTCAGACCACATCGACTATCTCAAAACAGTATGATTTGTTTATTATCCTGGAAACGGGCTTGTCAAATCAGCGTACAACACAAATTGTCCTACCGGTGGTCGTTAGAAAATTGAAACGCGCGAAATTTAGGTGACATTACTCCCGATGATGATTAAGATAATTTGAAGTTGGGGCATAAAGTTGTAACTTGCCAGGCATGGGTTTGCAATGTATGACACCACAACAACGTACATTACGATATAGTGGTCACCAGAGGTCAGTGGTACGGCAGATTTAATGGAGATTTGAGTGGTGACGAAGACGTAATGTTGATAAAGATTTTGATTAGGTACTTTCATTATAGCAATATCGCAATTATAAAACAATTAATTATATTAAGTT
This sequence comes from Nemertoderma westbladi, assembly GCA_032718475.1. Lineage (NCBI taxonomy): Eukaryota > Metazoa > Xenacoelomorpha > Nemertodermatida > Nemertodermatidae > Nemertoderma > Nemertoderma westbladi. Next base: position 72,395 of record JAUCBJ010008862.1, on the reverse strand, counting down.
GAGTCATATCTTAAACTAATTATTTATTTGAACAAAATTGATAAATAATTATAAATACAGTTGGATCGAACCCGGGACATCCAGCTAGAAGCATAACGAGTAACGTGGCTGGCGAGTGACCACTCCACCAGTTGGCAGGCGAGTGACCACTCCACCAGTTGGCAGGCGAGTGACCACTCCACCAGATGGTTGGCGAGGGACCACTCCACCAGTTGGCAGGCGAGGGACCACGTCACCAGCTGGTTGGTGAGTGACCACGCCACCAGCTGGTTGGCGAGTGACCACGCCACCGGCTGGTTGGCGAGTGACCACGCTACCAGCTGGTTGGCGAGTGACCACGTCACCAGCTGGTTGGTGAGTGACCGCCCCACCAGCTGGTTGGTGAGTGACCACGCCACCAGTTGGTTGGTGAGTGACCACGCCACCAGCTGGTTGGCGAGTGACCACGCCACCAGCTGGTTGGCGAGTGACCACGCCACCAGCTGGTTGGTGAGTGACCACGTCACTAGCTGGTTGGTGAGTGACCACGCCACCAGCTGGTTGGCGAGTGACCACGCCACCAGCTGGTTGGTGAGTGACCACGTCACTAGCTGGTTGGTGAGTGACCACGCCACCAGCTGGTCGGCGAGTGACCACGCCACCAGCTGGTTGGCGAGTGACCACGCCACCAGCTGGTTGGCGAGTGACCACGGCACCAGCTGGTTGGTGAGTGACCACGCCACCAGCTGGTTAGTGAGTGCCACTCCATCAGCTGGTTGACGAGTGACCGCGCCACCAGCTGGTGGGTGAGTGACCACGCCACCAGCTGGTTAGCGAGTGACCACGCCACCATCTGGTTGGCGAGTGACCACGCCAGCAGCTGGTTGGCGAGTGACCACGCCACCAGCTGGTTGGCGAGTGACCACGCCACCAGAGCTGGTTGGTGAGTGACTACGCCACCAGCTGGTTGGTGAGTGACCACGGCACCAGCAGGTTGGCGAGTGACCACGCCACCAGCTGGTTGGTAAGTGGCCACGCCACCAGCTGGTTGGTGAGTGACCACGCCACCAGCTGGTTGGCGAGTCACCACGCCACCAGCTGGTTGGTGAGTGACCACGCCACCAGGTGGTTGGTGAGTGACCACGCCACCAGCTGATTGGCGAGTGACCACGCCACCAGCTGGTTGGTGAGTGACCACTCCACCAGCTGGTTGGTGAGTGACCACGCCACCAGCTGGTTGGCGAGAGACCACGCCACCAGCTGATTGGTGAGTGACCACGCCACCAGCTGGTTGGTGAGTGACCACGCCACCAGCTGGTTGGCGAGTGACCACGCCACCAGCTGGTTGGTGAGTGCCACACCACCAGCTGGTTGGTGAGTGACCACGCCACCACATGGCTGGTGAGTGACCACGCCACCACATGGCTGGTGAGTGACCACGCCACCAGCTGGTTGGTGAGTGACCACGCCACCAGCTGGTTGGCGAGTGACCACGCCACCAGCTGGTTGGTGAGTGACCACGCCACCACATGGCTGGTGAGTGACCACGCCACCAGCTGGTTGGTGAGAGACCACGCCACCAGCTGGTTGGTGAGTGACCACTACACCAGCTATCTGCTCTTCTGGTGTCGATCTTAAATAGATAAGAACAAAACAGATTACATTGCGATATACCGGTAACTAACTATACATACAAACAAAATAATTTAAAATAAAACCATTTAAATGTCTAGATTCATCATAAACAACATAGCGGGGTCAAAATCACTAAATGTGGCCAAAATTACGATGGGATTTTCGTCAAAGAAATTTTCCTTCATAATATCATTCGAAAGCTCTTTTTAAGGAGAATTCGATGAGCGCGGTGGGCAGCTATTAAAATTTACTTCACTAATTCTATTTGGGTTTTAAGTTAAGTCCCCCCTGTACTGCCATTTTCGTATAGCAATAGTAGTACTGTATAGAGAATTACAGGGGGGTCGCATTACAGGGGAGCTACATATTTTATAAGGAGAGTATAGAGCATTACAGGGGGGTGGGGGGGCTGGGACACAAAAAAAAACATAAAATTATCTAATGTTTATTCTTACTGATAGACGTACCTTACGATACATTGGACAACAATAAATAATATATTAGCTTCTGCATAATTTTATGCTCTTCCAAATGGTATATAGATATCAACATTATTTGGTTCATTAACATTATAAAATTTAAATGCTTTTAACTTATGTATTGAGTGTCACACTGAAAAATCTATGTTTTTTCGAATTCGCGCAGATATTCTGAAAAATTAATACAAGGTTGCCACCAAAAAATGCCGGTCATTTTAATAATATAGAAATTATTGGAAATGATCGAGGAAGTCAAAAGTTACGGCGAGTCTAATGTTTTTGTTCAGTTTTGGCCACTTTTAGTGATTTTGACCCAGCGCGGTAAATCTATAGACGAAAATAAAATAAGGGTTAATCCAAAATTAATGTGCAAATATATTGCCTAACGTAAACTTTAGTACCGTTAATAATTAATAATAACAACGATAAGACAATAAGTAAACCGCTACACTCACTCAATAGTCGGAATTTGGAACAATCAAAAAGTGAAGGTCGAGACAATAATGAAACTAACCAAATTCGTAAACTTTCCGTAGTTGACAGTCAATATCGTTAATGATTTGATAAAGGCGACATTGTTTGGCTAAACGTTGTACATCTTCAACCTCACTAGTGGCTATATTCAGTCGACCTGTTAATAAATTAATATTAACTAACTAACTTCGCGCAGCTCGAACACTGCTATTATTAATGAGCAAAACGTCCTCACAGATTTATCGCCCATATAAAACATAAAAATATCTAAAGACGGAAATTCACCAGAATGAGAATATATTAATGAATTATCGCGGATTGAAAATAAAATAATGAATTTGGTATAAAATAATTAACTAATTACCTGTGTAAATGAAAGTAAGGATATGCTTAAACGCTGTTAATAATTAACTAATTACCTGTGTAAATGAAAGTAAAGATATGCTTAAACGCTGTTAATAATTAACTAATTACCTGTGTAAATGAAAGTAAGGATATGCTTAAACGCTGTTAATAATTAACTAATTACCTGTGTAAATGAAAGTAAGGATATGCTTAAACGCTGTTAATAATTAACTAATTACCTGTGTAAATGAAAGTAAGGATATGCTTAAACGCTGTTAATAATTAACTAATTACCTGTGTAAATGAAAGTAAGGATATGCTTAAACGCTGTTAATAATTAACTAATTACCTGTGTAAATGAAAGTAAGGATATGCTTAAACGCTGTTAATTTAACAGAGGCGTTCTTCAATGTTATCATTTGTTTATCTGCCCATTTATTTTCAAACATGTCATTGAAATAAACGCACCTATAATGAAAAATGAATAATATAAAAGTAAATAAAGGTAAAAAAATAAAAAGCACCTAAATAAAAGTAAAAAACACTTAATTTTACTACAAACCTGGAACAGAGTATACATTTATGGGTTTTACTACAAACCTGGAACAGAGTATACATTTATGGGTTTTACTACAAACCTGGGACAGAGTATACATTTATGGGTTTTACTACAAACCTGGAACAGAGTATACATTTATGGGTTTTACTACAAACCTGGAACAGAGTATACATTTATGGGTTTTACTACAAACCTGGAACAGAGTATACATTTATGGGTTTTACTACAAACCTGGAACAGAGTACACATTTATGGGTTTTACTACAAACCTGGAACAGAGTATACATTTATGGGTTTTACTACAAACCTGGAACAGAGTATACATCTATGGGTTTTACTACAAACCTGGAACAGAGTATACATTTATGGGTTTTACTACAAACCTGGAACAGAGTATACATTTATGGGTTTTACTACAAACCTGGAACAGAGTATACATTTATGGGTTTTACTACAAACCTGGAACAGAGTATACATTTATGGGTTTTACTACAAACCTGGAACAGAGTATACATTTATGGGTTTTACTACAAACCTGGAACAGAGTCTTACACATTTATGGGTTTTACTACAAACCTGGAACAGAGTATACATTTATGGGTTTTACTACAAACCTGGAACAGAGTATACATTTATGGGTTTTACTACAAACCTGGAACAGAGTATACATTTATGGGTTTTACTACAAACCTGGAACAGAGTACACATTTATGGGTTTTACTACAAACCTGGAACAGAGTATACATTTATGGGTTTTACTACAAACCTGGAACAGAGTCTTACACATTTATGGGTTTTACTACAAACCTGGAACAGAGTATACATTTATGGGTTTTACTACAAACCTGGAACAGAGTATACATTTATGGGTTTTACTACAAACCTGGAACAGAGTATACATTTATGGGTTTTACTACAAACCTGGAACAGAGTATACATTTATGGGTTTTACTACAAACCTGGAACAGAGTCTTACACATTTATGGGTTTTACTACAAACCTGGAACAGAGTATACATTTATGGGTTTTACTACAAACCTGGAACAGAGTATACATTTATGGGTTTTACTACAAACCTGGAACAGAGTACACATTTATGGGTTTTACTACAAACCTGGAACAGAGTATACATTTATGGGTTTTACTACAAACCTGGAACAGAGTCTTACACATTTATGGGTTTTACTACAAACCTGGAACAGAGTATACATTTATGGGTTTTACTACAAACCTGGAACAGAGTATACATTTATGGGTTTTACTACAAACCTGGAACAGAGTATACATTTATGGGTTTTACTACAAACCTGGAACAGAGTATACATTTATGGGTTTTACTACAAACCTGGAACAGAGTCTTACACATTTATGGGTTTTACTACAAACCTGGAACAGAGTATACATTTATGGGTTTTACTACAAACCTGGAACAGAGTATACATTTATGGGTTTTACTACAAACCTGGAACAGAGTATACATTTATGGGTTTTACTACAAACCTGGAACAGAGTACACATTTATGGGTTTTACTACAAACCTGGAACAGAGTATACATTTATGGGTTTTACTACAAACCTGGAACAGAGTCTTACACATTTATGGGTTTTACTACAAACCTGGAACAGAGTATACATTTATGGGTTTTACTACAAACCTGGAACAGAGTATACATTTATGGGTTTTACTACAAACCTGGAACAGAGTATACATTTATGGGTTTTACTACAAACCTGGAACAGAGTATACATTTATGGGTTTTACTACAAACCTGGAACAGAGTCTTACACATTTATGGGTTTTACTACAAACCTGGAACAGAGTATACATTTATGGGTTTTACTACAAACCTGGAACAGAGTATACATTTATGGGTTTTACTACAAACCTGGAACAGAGTATACATTTATGGGTTTTACTACAAACCTGGAACAGAGTATACATTTATGGGTTTTACTACAAACCTGGAACAGAGTCTTACACATTTATGGGTTTTACTACAAACCTGGAACAGAGTATACATTTATGGGTTTTACTACAAACCTGGAACAGAGTATACATTTATGGGTTTTACTACAAACCTGGAACAGAGTACACATTTATGGGTTTTACTACAAACCTGGAACAGAGTATACATTTATGGGTTTTACTACAAACCTGGAACAGAGTCTTACACATTTATGGGTTTTACTACAAACCTGGAACAGAGTATACATTTATGGGTTTTACTACAAACCTGGAACAGAGTATACATTTATGGGTTTTACTACAAACCTGGAACAGAGTATACATTTATGGGTTTTACTACAAACCTGGAACAGAGTATACATTTATGGGTTTTACTACAAACCTGGAACAGAGTATACATTTATGGGTTTTACTACAAACCTGGAACAGAGTATACATTTATGGGTTTTACTACAAACCTGGAACAGAGTCTTACACATTTATGGGTTTTACTACAAACCTGGAACAGAGTATACATTTATGGGTTTTACTACAAACCTGGAACAGAGTACACATTTATGGGTTTTACTACAAACCTGGAACAGAGTATACATTTATGGGTTTTACTACAAACCTGGAACAGAGTATACATTTATGGGTTTTACTACAAACCTGGAACAGAGTCTTACACATTTATGGGTTTTACTACAAACCTGGAACAGAGTATACATTTATGGGTTTTACTACAAACCTGGAACAGAGTATACATTTATGGGTTTTACTACAAACCTGGAACAGAGTACACATTTATGGGTTTTACTACAAACCTGGAACAGAGTATACATTTATGGGTTTTACTACAAACCTGGAACAGAGTCTTACACATTTATGGGTTTTACTACAAACCTGGAACAGAGTATACATTTATGGGTTTTACTACAAACCTGGAACAGAGTATACATTTATGGGTTTTACTACAAACCTGGAACAGAGTATACATTTATGGGTTTTACTACAAACCTGGAACAGAGTATACATTTATGGGTTTTACTACAAACCTGGAACAGAGTCTTACACATTTATGGGTTTTACTACAAACCTGGAACAGAGTATACATTTATGGGTTTTACTACAAACCTGGAACAGAGTATACATTTATGGGTTTTACTACAAACCTGGAACAGAGTATACATTTATGGGTTTTACTACAAACCTGGAACAGAGTACACATTTATGGGTTTTACTACAAACCTGGAACAGAGTATACATTTATGGGTTTTACTACAAACCTGGAACAGAGTCTTACACATTTATGGGTTTTACTACAAACATGGAACAGAGTATACATTTATGGGTTTTACTACAAACCTGGAACAGAGTATACATTTATGGGTTTTACTACAAACCTGGAACAGAGTATACATTTATGGGTTTTACTACAAACCTGGAACAGAGTATACATTTATGGGTTTTACTACAAACCTGGAACAGAGTCTTACACATTTATGGGTTTTACTACAAACCTGGAACAGAGTATACATTTATGGGTTTTACTACAAACCTGGAACAGAGTATACATTTATGGGTTTTACTACAAACCTGGAACAGAGTATACATTTATGGGTTTTACTACAAACCTGGAACAGAGTATACATTTATGGGTTTTACTACAAACCTGGAACAGAGTCTTACACATTTATGGGTTTTACTACAAACCTGGAACAGAGTATACATTTATGGGTTTTACTACAAACCTGGAACAGAGTATACATTTATGGGTTTTACTACAAACCTGGAACAGAGTATACATTTATGGGTTTTACTACAAACCTGGAACAGAGTATACATTTATGGGTTTTACTACAAACCTGGAACAGAGTATACATTTATGGGTTTTACTACAAACCTGGAACAGAGTATACATTTATGGGTTTTACTACAAACCTGGAACAGAGTATACATTTATGGGTTTTACTACAAACCTGGAACAGAGTATACATTTATGGGTTTTACTACAAACCTGGAACAGAGTATACATTTATGGGTTTTACTACAAACCTGGAACAGAGTATACATTTATGGGTTTTACTACAAACCTGGGACAGAGTATACATTTATGGGTTTTACTACAAACCTGGAACAGAGTATACATTTATGGGTTTTACTACAAACCTGGAACAGAGTATACATTTATGGGTTTTACTACAAACCTGGAACAGAGTATACATTTATGGGTTTTACTACAAACCTGGAACAGAGTATACATTTATGGGTTTTACTACAAACCTGGAACAGAGTATACATTTATGGGTTTTACTACAAACCTGGAACAGAGTATACATTTATGGGTTTTACTACAAACCTGGAACAGAGTATACATTTATGGGCTTTAATCGCGATTCCATCGATAATGAAGACGACATCGCTAAAGTTCCCGTCGACCAAGGACCGTCGTAGGAACTCCTCGTACCCGTCGCGTCGCATACACGACCCAGTCAGCTGTTTGTAGTTGCGGAGAAGAGTCCGGATCTTATCGTTGAGAGCGGCGTAGAGACAGCGCTCACCGTCGAACGTGTTGGCTTCACATCGCGCTCCTTTACTAAGTAACAGTTCCACGATCGTTGTGTGGCCGCACAGACAGGCGTAGTACAAAGGTGTGCTGTCCCACACATCTCGCGTCCCGATCTCCACTTCCTTTTGTTCTACCAAATACCTGAAACCAAAACAATGAATACGTTTTAGGTATATGAACTACCGCCAGGCGCCAACCAGTGCGTGTGCTAGAATAATGTACAATAACTATATGCAAATCATTGCGACAACAATGGGTTAGGCCAATTGAAACTTCAGTGTTTTTATATTAAGTCACCACAAATTCCGTGCGAGGTCCTGAAGATTTCGAAAAAAAATTTATAAAAGAATCGGTTCAGTTGTCACTTCAAGTCAACGTTGGCCGGTACCGGTTTACACCGGTACTGCATTAGGGATGTCCCGGAATCGATATTTTGATTCCGGCCGGAACCGGAATTCAACATGCCGGAATATTCCGGCCGGAACCGGAATTTTGAATAATTTAGTGAAATACACTAAATGACCCGTGAAACCCTATAATTTTTTTGTGAAATAATTGAATTTTGGCACGTTACGGCCTATTATGGGGACGGGAGGGGGGGTACTTCGGCCTTATACGTCAGGGAATTCAATTTCATTGTTTTTTCAAAAACCTATATCCTTGGCCAAAAGTTAGGTTTTTAGGCTCATACCTAAAAACCAACGTTGACCAGCGGTTTCGTGTTTCCTGGTTTCGCGTCTTTGGGTCGTTTCGTGCAATATCATGGTGTCGTTAAGGGAAATGAGCATGTTACAGTGACATGTTATTCGAACCAGAATAATAAACGGGGGTTAATAGTACATCTTACAGTTTAATTTTGCTGGGAATAAATAGATTTCTGGTAAGAAATAGCTTTTCTGTAAATATAAATAAACAAACATACTGTATTATATACAGCACCTACGACGCAGGGAATATTGACGCATGACCCAACGACCACACTTGCAGGACCTAAAGACTTGCAGGACCTGTACGTAGTGTAATAACGTTTTATAATAGTTTTAGGTTAGCCTAGTGTATTTGTGTAATATTGTATTTGTAACCAAGTTACATAAAGGACCCCCTTGCAAATAAGCTGCAAAGCTTTAGGGGTAATCCTATGTGTTACGTTGGACGATACCAATATTAATATTATCATATTATTAAATAATTATATCAAAGTAAAATAATGTAAAATAAATGCATAATAATGTAAATCAATCTAAAAAACGTCACTTTATAAGCAAATTGTAAAACCACTCGTTAAGGCCCATGCTTCACTGGTAAGTCTTATATCGTAAGTCAAAATATATTATGAAACACCAACACATTGGTTTCAATGGGAGCGTCTCTACTCCACTGATAAAACGTAAGTAACAACTTATGAGCGAAAGTGATTATGTACCATGTTCCATCTTTTTTTGACAAACGACTCATGACTTAGGTATGCTGAAAGCCTGGATTGATACCTTTGGGTATAGAAATATTTTGTAAATGTGAGACTCATCTTATATTTTTTAACAAATGACTTTTTACTTATGTGTTACCAGTGGAGCAAGGGAGGTGTAATTTTGACGTTCTAAAAACAGTTGTCAGGTGACAATTTTTTTGGAAATGTGATGCATACCCATCAAGACTAAATTGACTTAAAAAAAAGGGGGTGGCAGAAATTGTCCCTCGTTACAGGTTCATTAGGTTCCACCTTGGTGTAGTGGTTGCATTGAATTCCCGTCTCTCTGGAGGTTGTGGGTTCGAACCTCCATGGGCCACGGCAGTTTTCTTTTCGGTACGAATGATTTGAAGTGGTTAGAAGGGGGTATCTCTATCTCCACCTTGCATCCTTAAATGGTAGCTCTAAGCTAACGGCCGAAGAAAACAGTACTTCTTTACTTTTTGTACAAGTGTTAACAAGTACTGCATCTTAAACAATAGTTTGTAAGTATATGTTAAAACAAATATATAAATTTTGATAATAATTTAACAAACTAATTGGCAACTATCAAACTACTTAGGAAACTGTTAATTCCGGTAAAATTCCGGCCGGAATTGACCCCATTCCGGCAATTCCGGCCGGAACCGGAATCGGGCAATAACCGCCGGAATTCCGGCCGGAACGGAATTCCGGGACATCCCTATACTGCATTATAACACCCCCTCTTCGAGGAGCACGTGAACAACTAAGCCGACTGGTTAACTAGTCTGGGACTTCGAGCAGCACGTGAACAACTAAGCTGACTGGTTAACTAGTCTGGGACTTCGAGCAGCACGTGAACAACTAAGCTGATTGGTTAACTAGTCTGGGACTTCGAGCAGCACGTGAACAACTAAGCTGACTGGTTAACTAGTCTGGGACTTCGAGCAGCACGTGAACAACTAAGCTGACTGGTTAACTAGTCTGGGACTTAGAGCAAAATTGAAAATTGAGGAGGGGGGGGGGGGGGGTCGGGGGATTTAGCTTAACTTATATCCCAGTAAAATGTAAAGAACATTTATTATTTGCTTGTATCAGTTATATATAATTACATCAGAACATTATAATCATAACAATTATACACTTATACCTAGTATATTAATAGTAGATTTCAAGTAGATAGATGATAGAAAGGCGCAGTGAATTGATATATTTTTGGCGGTTGATTCAAATTACAGAATTATCATATTTCCATTACAAACTGTACACAGTCCCAGACTAGTTAACCAGTTAGGTTAGTTGTTTACGTGCTGCTCGAAGTCCTAAGACTAGTTAACCAGTCAGCTTAGTCGTTCACGTGCTACTCGAAGTCCCATACTAGTTATAACCATTCAGCTTAGTTGTTCACGTGCTGCTCGAAGCCCCAGAATAGATAAAACAACAACATTAACGGATGAGTGAGTTAAACCGATAAGAAATAATTTATTCTGAATCAATGAATTACATTACTGCATTAGTCTTACTCTATTCATGTATTCAATGTTAAAACAGATTTTAATTTACCGCCAAAATATAGGTCAGTAGGTGGCAGATCTGATTCCAGTACAAATTACATGTCTTTCTATCATTTGAATTTCCCGTTCTATGGAGCAGGGTGGCACCTTTTAGGGACTTGTATAGGCCTACTGACTGATATATATTTATAGCCTACAATACACAATCATGTGACATGTGTTAACTTTCGTTTATTGTTTTGGTCACCCAACTCACTTTCCTGCTTTCCTGGAAAGTGTAACCTGCCTTCCAAAATTTACATAGGCCGACCAATTTGTCTGGCAAAGCTGGCATCTGGTCCATGTTGAACTACCCAACTACCGTACGCGTACGCACTACCGTACTACACTGATAATCAGTCATACCAGCAACCCTTACCTTGCTCTATCATAATCTCCGATTCGGCAGCTAATAAAAAGCTCCTTGATATCCATTTCAGTTTCCGATGATGCACGTCAAACGTCAATTCGAAATCGATGCCCTTTTCTGCCCGACGTCAGAAAGGGGAACTCATTTTTCACCCCATTGTTTGTTAATTTATTCTGCATGCTTGCTGTTATAGGGACGGTACCGGTACCGTTAGCAGGTTAGCTTTAATATAATCACAGATTTATGGCAATGTGTACCATACAGCCATAGGCCTACCGTATTGGTGTCATTCTGTGATCAGTAGGCTACACCTCATTATTAGGTAGGCTATCGCAGTCGAGTGTGTCGTGTTGTGGGTATGTCACCGGTCACTGGTAGCATATACCGGTATGCCTAACCTCCTTTCTCTGTTTCTGTCTGAATGTAGCAAGCTGTTAGTTGATGGACAATATTTTGTTGATACTCCGAACAGCTGATATAGGGGTAAATCTTTTCGACCTACGCGTAGGCCTACGCGTAGCTACGCGTAGCTACGCGTAGCTACGCGTAGTTTGTAACTTCCATTCCTGTCATTTACCGGTAGGGCCAGACTTACTGCCTTTTTAACAACTACGCGTAGGTGTTTTAAAACTACGCGTAGTTATTTTGGAACTACGCGTAGGTATTTTGAAACTACGCGTAGGTGCTACGCGTAGCTACGCGTAGGTGCTACGCGTAGCAGTCCTGATAACAATGATTTTTCATTTCAGGTCCGGTAGGGTTGAGTTGTTAGGCATAGTATCGGTATATGTCAGGTATCTGATTATCAGACAAATGTAATAACAGAATCGGAAACTCATATCTCTACATACAGCACTGGTAATAAATAATATTCGGCTCTTTCACATACAAACACAGAGGATGAATAAAAAGTAAACTTAAAATTCACGTTTCATGATTCAAGTATCTTTGTTTCCATTGGATTATTTAAATATTGAACAGTAGTAAATAAAGCGACCAGTCTACCGGTGAAGAGGTTAAGCGAAAGCTGATAAATACTGCATATAATCAAATTGTTTGGTCAAATGACAAGTGCAACCAATCATGGTAGACAATTTAGTCTCCCCCTTCCCTTGTCAAGGGGTTAACATATTAAATACAGTATATCCTTGCCCTATCGTGAACAAAGGCAATAAAAAGCATAGAGAATCGATAAGAACCATCGGCCTATTTCCTTTGTAAACTATTTTTGAACTCTAAACATTAATTATTAACACATTTTACCGCCCGCAACGCATGAAGTGAAGAATATGTAGTCTTCGCGTATTCCTCTATATAGAGTATACAGGTATAGGATGCATTACTGTTGAAAGCATTTGATGGTTGTGGGTTGTTTATTGAACATACTACCGTATTGTCTTATTTTAGTACTGAACCGCTTGGAATACGTAGGCCTACTAATGATAAACGACGTATAGGCATAGTTATGGGTAGCACCTATGCGTAGGTCGCGTAGGACCTACGCGTAGGTCGCGTAGGACATACGCGTAGCTACGCGTAGCACCTACGCGTAGCTACGCGTAGCACCTACGCGTAGTTATTGTTAAAACTCTGAAACTGGTGATATATGACCCAATGTTGCGAACTACGCGTAGCTACGCGTAGCTACGCGTAGCGCCTACGCGTAGGTCGAAAAGATTTACCCCTGATATAGGGGTATAACTTTTGCGTAGAGGTATAGCCTACATAGAGGCTACATGTAGGTATGTGTAGCCTACATGTAGATGCACGTGTAGGGTGAATGTAGGTAGGTGTAGGTAGGTCTTTAAAAACAACAATGATGAATGAATAGGCCTACACGGGGTACCCGGACCGGAACTTCCTCGATGAGATGCGAATGCGGCGAACGGGGGTGGTACCCGGAACAACCACGAAGAGATGCGCATATGGCGGGCGGTGGTACCCGAAACAACCAGGAGGAGATGCGAATACGTCGAATGGGGGTCCCCTGAATACCGACGAGACGGAGCCTATCAATACTACAGTACTGACAAAGGAAAAAACGACTGAACGATATACCGATACATACTGTAGATCTTATGATCCTGCGGGTTCAGGCATGGAGGCTAATGACTTTGTATGGGCCGAACGGCCCGAACCTGATGTTTCCAGTCAAGGAGGAATCGACTAACGGTTAGGGTTAGAGCTCGTCGTCGGTGTCCATGAGGGTCTGAGGATGAGTGGGTAATTCAACAAAACGCTAACAATGATACCGGACTGACTGATTGAACCAGAGTGGCGATGGTAGTCGCTGATGTATATATATTATATATATCATGTATTGATTGTTAGTAGATATTTTTTTATAGTATTTGTTTATTAAATTGTCTTCAATGTCTATATTGATAATATTGTGTGCTGATTTTACTTATTTTTCATTTTATAAATCTTGCTGTGGCCGTTTCAATCGTTCATCATTCAAATGCCGTATCAATTTCATGATAGTTTAATGGATATGCAATTTAACTTCTTCTTTCTTTCTTTACTTTATAATGAAACAGTGTGGTGGTCCGCGGGATAGTGGGAAGGGATGGGACTGTTGCTGGTTGGTGGAATGTGACTGCCTGAAAAATTAAAACAAACAAAACTTCCAGACTTCTATATTTTTACTTTCAAAACAAAACGTCCAAAACATTTCAATGCTGAAGTACTGTTCAAGTCCCATGGATGTATGGTTGATAAACAGATAAAGAGGGGCAGAGGGGGGTCAGGGTTTCTGGTAGACTATAGTCCCCGCGATGATGGCTGTTCTTGTTTAGGTTACTCTTACTCAATAGACATAAATCAGAACGAGTTGATCTAATGGAACGATGCCTTTCGTGGCGTTAGCATACTCAAATTTATTAGGGCCTAATATTTATGACGAGTAAAGGACTTTAGTATAATCAGAACGCGATGTTTGATATTTATACAGTACTGCAGTATGCAGTAAAACCTGTTGTCTGACAGCAGACAGGTCTGCAGGTTGATGTACCGTATTGTACCGTGGAGATCAGAGATTATTGCCATACATCCTGATTGACGACCGTGTATCACGTTACTGCAAGTTGACACATAAATTACATAAATATCTATGGGACTACACCTACCTACATTCACCCTACACGTGCATCTACATGTAGGCTACACATACCTACATGAAGCCTCTATGTAGGCTATACCTCTACGCAAAAGATATACCCCTGATATAGTGATCATCACAACACAGCAACGATTTTTTGGAAGTTTACAGTCAGCATGTTACCAATTGGGGAGTAGTTTCAGCCCATTTTAACATTTTAAATTAATTGCGCGAATATTTAATTTCGATATTCACCATTTAAGATACCTCTTTAAGGAAAGTAGCAGGTTATAATGGCAGAGGCTTTTTTAAATACCCAAATAAAATACTAAATTTAGGAAAACAGTTTACAGTAACATTTTTACTTCTAGGCACTAATTTTTCAATATTGATTTAACATTAACCCTATGAAAAAGCTGAAACGACACCCCAATTGGCTTTTTGCATACAGTCAGACACCAGTAGGGCCTTCCTAGCTGCAGCAAAATCTGCAAGCCATCTTAGAGAACAATAATTATAATTACACTATGGCTAGTTTTTTAGTTATATTGACTTCCGACAACCCCCCAACAACCCCCCCCCCCCCCCCCCCCCACCCCACATGACTTTTACAGTAGAAAACGGCCATAGTATAAATACAACAGTTCGCTGATGGTTTGCAGTTTTGACTCGCCCAACAATAAAACTATTTACCGGTATTTCAAGACTTCTAATCTTGGTATGTCGGGCCGGATTTAGGCATAGACGTGTCCGCGGCCTAGGGCGTCCCACAAAAATACTGTAGGCCCTACAAGAAAAATTTTATAAAAATAACATAAACATAATAATAAAAAGCATTATTATTTTAAATAAATTTAGAACTGCGGAAACATTAACAAACTCTCATTATTAATTAAACTATTATAATATTAAATATATTTCAATTACTGTATTATGTTAATACACTATAATCAATTTTCATCAATCCCTTACAATGAAGATTTACAGGGCCAGCGTAAGGGCCTCCGGACATAATGGCAGACAGAGATTCCACGAAAATAAATATATCTAAACCTTTATCAGATTTGAAATCCTCATTAATTTCTGCAGATGAAATAACTGTCTGACTGTAGATGAAATAAAAAAAATTTCTGAATTTTTTCTACATTTGTATGTAAAATGAAAGTAAGTGGTGGTCGACCTGTAGGCCTACCGGGTTTACCGGTAGCAGATTTACAAACCCCATGCAGTCTCGACACCGGTAACGTAATTCATCTGGAAGCAAGGACCAATCAGCGACTAGCAGTTTATAAGAAACTCTAGTGCTGAGATCGTAGCGGATTTGGGAATACACCATTTCCAGTATCACCGATTATGTTATGTTTATCCATGTTGCGTCTGTGAATTTCAAAAATAAATCGTTTGAGTAAAGAGCATACAGTATGAATAACATTCTAATGATGTCTAAGTCCAACAAGCAGAACATGTATTCACCCTATTGAGTACAAACAAAGTATCAGCATCACCAGTTCTAGAATATTTGAACCGCAGACGGAAAGTAGTATTATATGAAACCTTCATCAGTTCATCCTGACAGACATTCTATTCGAAAAATCGACCATAATGAGCAACAATATAAACTGTAACAAAGAGATTGTGGAAGAGCTGTCTTTACAGTAAACTTTACTGTAATGCTAGAATATCGTATAAATTTATTATTTTTGTTACATTATGTCAACTTAACAGCGTTCTGGTGAATTACTCGTAACGCTGCAAAGTACTACTTTGCAGCGTTGCGGCCTATAGGACGGAACGCTGCAAAGTAATCAATGACATGGAAACAACTTCAATTACAGTATTCCAGAATGTATTATTTCCATTTATGTTAATGAGAGCTGCTTTATTATCCAGTTTGCTGTGACGGAACTAGCTACTGTATGTAAATAATTGTTTAACGTGTACTGTAATCCATTATGGCGAAACGTCCAACTGAAGACACTAAATGACGAAAGCAAATGGCGACAGTGTTCAGTAAAACTGAACGGACACAGACGGTGACTACGTTTGCTTCAGTCGACTATAGTCAAGATGGATTAATGATTTATCACAACCAAGCAGGAGAGAACTTCCAATAAACTTTAATTCGATTTAAATGTATAATTAATATTGTGTACCTGTTAATAAATTTAACTTATATTCGATATAGTACAGATTAAAATGTATAAATGAGTATCCATAAAATCCTTTCTTCACATACCGAACGCTGATAACTTGACATAATGTAACAAAATTACATACATCATTGGTTGCAAAGGTCAGTTTTCAGCGTTAAAGACCTTGTTTATTTATGTAAATCTCCCTCGCTGCGCTCGCTCGGTACATAAATAAACTCATAACGCTGCAAGGTGTTACTTTGCAAAAAATTATGAATTTATAATTTAATTAAATTTAATTAATTTAATTATAAACTCGGGTCGAAACGCTGAAAAGTGCTACTTTGCACAAAATTATGTAAATAGTTATTGTTTGTGGGTGTCGACCTTCACCTTTACTTATAGTAAAATAGGAATTACAGTTTTCAAAATAGTATTAATCAAAAATTATCATTTAAATGTTTATTGCACAGATGGAAAATTACTTTATGGTATAAATAATGTACAGGTTTATGTGTAGATTAGATTTCTATGAAATTCAAAAAGTAAAACAATCTACAATAAAGCACGAGATGTAGTAATTATTAATCACTAAAATAAATCTATTGAATATCTACCAGACGAAAAACTAACTAAAATCTTAAATCGCTGTCAATTAGTCAATTACAGTATTTAGTATAGTAGTACTAAAAATTAATAATTTACAGTATCAACAAAGAAATATAATTAAATGACAACGATGAACTGGTTGGCTCGTCTCCGTTTTGGATTAAGTTGTATACGAACGGATGAATTCTTCCGTCTTGGTTCACCCGGAATCCTGCCCCACCGCCACTCCGCTCCGTCTTGGTTCACCCGGAATCCTGCCCCACCGCCACTCCGCCTCCCACCCCACCAGCAATGGTAAACACCTCGATATCGTAGACAGCGAAGGTCGGTCCCCCAGCCAAGATGTTCGCCGGGGTATCCCTAGCGTTGTACGAGTGGGGAAACACGGATTTACTCGAAGTCAGAGAGTTGCAGTTGTTACCAATTAGTAGGTCGGGACCGGCACCAAACACCGGACCAAATCTGGAAACGAAAGTTATTTGTGCAGTGGAGGGGTGATTGCATAACGAACTGCACTAACATAGGATGACTGCATAACAAACTGTACGTACAGAGGATGACTGCATAACGAACTGTACTTACAGAGGATGACTGCATAACGAACTGTACGTACAGAGGATGACTGCATAACGAACTGTACATACTTACAGAGGATGACTGCATAACGAACTGTACTTACAGAGGATGACTGCATAACGAACTGTAGTTACAGAGGATGACTGCATAACGAACTGTACGTACAGAGGATGACTGCATAACGAACTGTACTTACAGAGGATGACTGCATAACGAACTGTACGTACAGAGGATGACTGCATAACGAACTGTAGTTACAGAGGATGACTGGACTGCATAACGAACTGTACTTACAGAGGATGACTGCATAACGAACTGTACTTACAGAGGATGACTGCATAACGAACTGTACGTACAGAGGATGACTGCATAACGAACTGTAGTTACAGAGGATGACTGCATAACGAACTGTACTTTCAGAGGATGACTGCATAACGAACTGTACTTACAGAGGATGACTGCCTAACGAACTGTACTTACAGAGGATGACTGCCTAACGAACTGCACTAACATAGGATGACTGCATAACGAACTGTACTTACAGAGGATGACTGCATAACGAACTGTAGTTACAGAGGATGACTGCATAACGAACTGTACTAACATAGGATGACTGCATAACGAACTGTAGTTACAGAGGATGACTGCATAACGAACTGTACTTACAGAGGATGACTGCATAACGAACTGTACTTACAGAGGATGACTGCCTAACGAACTGTACTTACAGAGGATGACTGCCTAACGAACTGCACTAACATAGGATGACTGCATAACGAACTGTACTTACAGAGGATGACTGCATAACGAACTGTACGTACAGAGGATGACTGCATAACGAACTGTAGTTACAGAGGATGACTGCATAACGAACTGTACTTACAGGGGATGACTGCATAACGAACTGTACTTACAGAGGATGACTGCCTAACGAACTGCACTAACATAGGATGACCGCATAACGAACTGTACTTACAGAGGATGACTGCATAACGAACTGTACGTACAGAGGATGACTGCATAACGAACTGTAGTTACAGAGGATGACTGCATAACGAACTGTACTTACAGGGGATGACTGCATAACGAACTGTAGTTACAGAGGATGACTGCATAACGAACTATACGTACAGAGGATGACTGCATAACGAACTGTAGTTACAGAGGATGACTGAATAACGAACTGTACTTACAGAGGGTGACTGCATAACGAACTGTAGTTACAGAGGATGACTGCATAACGAACTGTACTTACAGAGGATGACTGCATAACGAACTGTACTTACAGAGGATGACTGCATAACGAACTGTACTTACAGAGGGTGACTGCATAACGAACTGTACTTACAGAGGGTGACTGCATAACGAACTGTAGTTACAGAGGGTGATTGCATAACGAACTGTAGTTACAGAGGGTGACTGCATAACGAACTGTACTTACAGAGGATGACTGCATAACGAACTGTACTTACAGAGGGTGACTGCATAACGAACTGTAGTTACAGAGGATGACTGCATAACGAACTGTACTTACATAGGATGACTGCATAACGAACTGTACTTACAGAGGATGACTGCATAACGAACTGTAGTTACAGAGGATGACTGCATAACGAACTGTAGTTACAGAGGATGACTGCATAACGAACTGTACTTACAGAGGATGACTGCCTAACGAACTGTACTTACAGAGGATGACTGCATAACGAACTGTACGTACAGAGGATGACTGCATAACGAACTGTACGTACAGAGGGTGACTGCATTACGTACTGTAGTTACAGAGGATGACTGCATAACGAACTGTACTTACATAGGATGACTGCATAACGAACTGTACTTATAGAGGATGACTGCATAACGAACTGTAGTTACAGAGGATTACTGCATAACGAACTGTAGTTACAGAGGATGACTGCATAACAAACTGTAGTTACAGAGGATGACTGCATAACGAACTGTACTTACAGATGATGACTGCATAACGAACTGTACTTACATAGGATGACTGCATAACGAACTGTACTTACAGAGGATGACTGCATAACGAACTGTACGTACAGAGGATGACTGCATAACGAACTGTAGTACCAGAGGATGACTGCATAACAAACTGTAGTTACAGAGGATGACTGCATAACGAACTGTACTTACAGATGATGACTGCATAACGAACTGTACTTACAGAGGATGACTGCATAACGAACTGTAGTTACAGAGGATGACTGCATAACAAACTGTACGTACAGAGGATGACTGCATAACGAACTGTACATACAGAGGATGACTGCATAACGAACTGTACTTACAGAGGATGACTGCATAACGAACTGTAGTTACAGAGGATGACTGCATAACGAACTGTAGTTACAGAGGATGACTGCATAACGAACTGTACTTACAGAGGATGACTGCATAACGAACTGTACGTACAGAGGATGACTGCATAACGAACTGTAGTACCAGAGGATGACTGCATAACAAACTGTAGTTACAGAGGATGACTGCATAACGAACTGTACTTACAGATGATGACTGCATAACGAACTGTACTTACAGAGGATGACTGCATAACGAACTGTAGTTACAGAGGATGACTGCATAACAAACTGTACTTACATAGGATGACTGCATAACGAACTGTACTTACAGAGGATGACTGCATAACGAACTGTACTTACAGAGGATGACTGCATAACGAACTGTAGTTACAGAGGATGACTGCATAACGAACTGTACGTACAGAGGATGACTGCATAACGAACTGTACATACAGAGGATGACTGCATAACGAACTGTACTTACAGAGGATGAC
Organism: Nemertoderma westbladi; assembly: GCA_032718475.1. Lineage (NCBI taxonomy): Eukaryota > Metazoa > Xenacoelomorpha > Nemertodermatida > Nemertodermatidae > Nemertoderma > Nemertoderma westbladi. The sequence continues at coordinate 51,823 of JAUCBJ010008862.1, read as the reverse complement.
TGCATAACGAACTGTACTTACAGAGGATGACTGCATAACGAACTGTACGTACAGAGGATGACTGCATAACGAACTGTACTTACAGATGATGACTGCATAACGAACTGTACTTACAGAGGATAACTGCATAACGAACTGTAGTTACAGAGGATGACTGCATAACGAACTGTACTTACAGAGGATGACTGCATAACGAACTGTACTTACAGAGGATGGCTGCATAACGAACTGTACGTACAGAGGATGACTGCATAACGAACTGTAGTTACAGAGGATGACTGCATAACGAACTGTACTTACAGATGATGACTGCATAACGAACTGTACTTACAGAGGATAACTGCATAACGAACTGTAGTTACAGAGGATGACTGCATAACGAACTGTACTTACAGAGGATGACTGCATAACGAACTGTACGTACAGAGGATGACTGCATAACGAACTGTACGTACAGAGGATGACTGCATAACGAACTGTACTTACAGGGGATGACTGCATAACGAACTGTACTTACAGAGGAGGACTGCATAACGAAATGTACTTACAGAGGATGACTGCATAACGAACTGTACTTACAGATGATGACTGCATAACGAACTGTACTTACAGAGGATAACTGCATAACGAACTGTACGTACAGAGGATGACTGCATAACGAACTGTACGTACAGAGGATGACTGCATAACGAACTGTACTTACAGAGGATGACTGCATAACGAACTGTACTTACAGATGATGACTGCATAACGAACTGTACTTACAGAGGATAACTGCATAACGAACTGTAGTTACAGAGGATGACTGCATAACGAACTGTACTTACAGAGGATGACTGCATAACGAACTGTACGTACAGAGGATGACTGCATAACGAACTGTACGTACAGAGGATGACTGCATAACGAACTGTACTTACAGGGGATGACTGCATAACGAACTGTACTTACAGAGGATGACTGCATAACGAAATGTACTTACAGAGGATGGCTGCATAACGAACTGTACGTACAGAGGATGACTGCATAACGAACTGTACGTACAGAGGATGACTGCATAACGAACTGTACTTACAGAGGATGACTGCATAACGAACTGTACTTACAGATGATGACTGCATAACGAACTGTACTTACAGAGGATAACTGCATAACGAACTGTAGTTACAGAGGATGACTGCATAACGAACTGTACTTACAGAGGATGACTGCATAACGAACTGTACGTACAGAGGATGACTGCATAACGAACTGTACTTACAGAGGATGACTGCATAACGAACTGTACTTACAGATGATGACTGCATAACGAACTGTACTTACAGAGGATAACTGCATAACGAACTGTAGTTACAGAGGATGACTGCATAACGAACTGTACTTACAGAGGATGACTGCATAACGAACTGTACGTACAGAGGATGACTGCATAACGAACTGTACGTACAGAGGATGACTGCATAACGAACTGTACTTACAGGGGATGACTGCATAACGAACTGTACTTACAGAGGATGACTGCATAACGAAATGTACTTACAGAGGATGGCTGCATAACGAACTGTACGTACAGAGGATGACTGCATAACGAACTGTAGTTACAGAGGATGACTGCATAACGAACTGTACTTACAGAGGATGACTGCATAACGAACTGTAGTTACAGAGGATGACTGCATAACGAACTGTAGTTACAGAGGATGACTGCATAACGAACTGTACTTACAGAGGATGACTGCATAACGAACTGTACGTACAGAGGATGACTGCATAACGAACTGTAGTACCAGAGGATGACTGCATAACAAACTGTAGTTACAGAGGATGACTGCATAACGAACTGTACTTACAGATGATGACTGCATAACGAACTGTACTTACAGAGGATGACTGCATAACGAACTGTAGTTACAGAGGATGACTGCATAACAAACTGTACTTACATAGGATGACTGCATAACGAACTGTACTTACAGAGGATGACTGCATAACGAACTGTACTTACAGAGGATGACTGCATAACGAACTGTAGTTACAGAGGATGACTGCATAACGAACTGTACGTACAGAGGATGACTGCATAACGAACTGTACATACAGAGGATGACTGCATAACGAACTGTACTTACAGAGGATGACTGCATAACGAACTGTACTTACAGAGGATAACTGCATAACGAACTGTAGTTACAGATGATGACTGCATAACGAACTGTACTTACAGAGGATAACTGCATAACGAACTGTAGTTACAGAGGATGACTGCATAACGAACTGTACTTACAGAGGATGACTGCATAACGAACTGTACTTACAGAGGATGGCTGCATAACGAACTGTAGTTACAGAGGATGACTGCATAACGAACTGTACTTACAGAGGATAACTGCATAACGAACTGTAGTTACAGAGGATGACTGCATAACGAACTGTACTTACAGAGGATGACTGCATAACGAAATGTACTTACAGAGGATGACTGCATAACGAACTGTACTTACAGATGATGACTGCATAACGAACTGTACTTACAGAGGATAACTGCATAACGAACTGTAGTTACAGAGGATGACTGCATAACGAACTGTACTTACAGAGGATGACTGCATAACGAACTGTACTTACAGAGGATGACTGCATAACGAAATGTACTTACAGAGGATGGCTGCATAACGAACTGTACTTACAGAGGATAACTGCATAACGAACTGTAGTTACAGAGGATGACTGCATAACGAACTGTACTTACAGATGATGACTGCATAACGAACTGTACTTACAGAGGATGACTGCATAACGAACTGTAGTTACAGAGGATGACTGCATAACGAACTGTAGTTACAGAGGATGACTGCATAACGAACTGTACGTACAGAGGATGACTGCATAACGAACTGTACTTACAGATGATGACTGCATAACGAACTGTACTTACAGAGGATAACTGCATAACGAACTGTAGTTACAGAGGATGACTGCATAACGAACTGTACGTACAGAGGATGACTGCATAACGAACTGTACTTACAGATGATGACTGCATAACGAACTGTACTTACAGAGGATAACTGCATAACGAACTGTAGTTACAGAGGATGACTGCATAACGAACTGTACTTACAGAGGATGACTGCATAACGAACTGTACTTACAGAGGATGACTGCATAACGAAATGTACTTACAGAGGATGGCTGCATAACGAACTGTACGTACAGAGGATGACTGCATAACGAACTGTAGTTACAGAGGATGACTGCATAACGAACTGTACTTACAGAGGATGACTGCATAACGAACTGTACTTACAGAGGATGACTGCATATAGCGAACTCTGGCTGTTGGATCGGGAATCTGATTGGCCGTATATCTTCTTTATTTATCAAAGAGAAGAGGAATGATTGAGTGGAAGTGGAGTATTTGCCTTCATTCTTTGGATTCTTCTTTCCCTGCGGATACGATTGGACCGCATCCCACTGTGCGTCAGTAAACCCGCCAAATATACAACGGGATGTAGTCTGTAAATATAAGGCAACAATTATTATACCACTATCTAAAATAACAATTACCCCGGAACCGGAAAGACAATCAGGTTATTGGCAGAGCATAGTCACTCAACTATAGTGAAGATGGTACAAACTTACACAGGCTAAAGTGAAGGTAGGATGAACTTACACAGACTATAGTGAAGGTACTACAAACTTACACAGACTATAGTGAAGGTAATACAAACTTACACAGACAATAGTGAATGGGGTACAAACTTACACAGGCTAAAGTGAAGGTAGGATGAACTTACACAGACTATAGTGAAGGTACTACAAACTTACACAGACTATAGTGAAGGTAATACAAACTTACACAGACAATAGTGAATGGGGTACAAACTTACACAGGCTAAAGTGAAGGTAGGATGAACTTACACAGACTATAGTGAAGGTACTACAAACTTACACAGACTATAGTGAATGTGGTACAAACTTACACAGACTATAGTGAAGGTGGTACAAACTTACACAGACTATAGTGAAGGTAATACAAACTTACACAGACAATAGTGAATGGGGTACAAACTTACACAGACTATAGTGAATGTGGTACAAACTTACACATGAACAATATGAACACATGAACACAATGAACAATACAAACTTAGACATACTATAGTGAATGGGGTACAAACTTACACAGATTATAGTGAATGTGGTACAAACTTACACAGACTTTAGTGAATGTGGTACAAACTTACACATACTATTGTGAATGTGGTAGAAACTTACACATACTATAGTGAATGTGGCACAAACTTACACATACTATTGTGAATGTAGTACAAACTTACACATACTATAGTGAATGTGGTACCATACAAACTTACACAGACTATAGTGAAGGTGGTACAAACTTACACAGAGTATAGTGAATGTGGTACAATACAAACTTACACAGACTATAGTGAATGTGGTACAAACTTACACAGACTATAGTGAATGTGGTACAATACAAACTTACACAGACTATAGAGAAGGTGGTACAAACTTACACAGACTATAGTGAATGTGGTACAAACTTACACAGACTATAGTGAATGTGGTACAATACAAACTTACACAGACTATAGTGAATGTGGTACAAACTTACACAGACTATAGTGAATGTGGTACAATACAAACTTACACATACTATAGTGAATGTGGCACAAACTTACACAGACTATAGTGAATGTGGTACAACTCTACAAACTTACAAAGACTTTAGTGAATGGGGTACAAACTTACACAAACTATAGTGAATGTGGTACAAACTTACACATACTATTGTGAATGTAGTACAAACTTACACATACTATAGTGAAGGTGGTACAAACTTACACAGAGTATAGTGAATGTGCTACAAACTTACACAGACTATAGTGAATGTGGTACAAACTTACACAGACTATAGTGAATGTGGTACAATACAAACTTACACAGACTATAGTGAAGGTGGTACAAACTTACACAGAGTATAGTGAATGTGCTACAAACTTACACAGACTATAGTGAATGTGGTACAAACTTACACAGACTATAGTGAATGTGGTACAATACAAACTTACACAGACTATAGTGAAGGTGGTACAAACTTACACATACTATAGTGGATGTGGTACAATACAAACTTACACAGACTATAGTGAAGGTGGTACAAACTTACACAGAGTATAGTGAATGTGCTACAAACTTACACAGACTATAGTGAATGTGGTACAATACAAACTTACACAGATTATAGTGAAGGTGGTACAAACTTACACAGACTATATAGTGAATGGGGTACAAACTTAAACAGACTATAGTGAATGTGGCACAAACTTACACAGACTATAGTGAATGTGGTACAAACTTACACATACTATAGTGAATGTGGTACAAACTTACACATACTATAGTGAATGTGGTACAATACAAACTTACACATACTATAGTGAATGTGGTACAAACTTACACATACTATAGTGGATGTGGTACAATACAAACTTACACATACTATAGTGAATGTGGTACAAACTTACACATACTAGAGTGGATGTGGTACAATACTAACTTACACATACTATAGTGAATGTGGTACAAACTTACACAGACTATAGTGAATGTGCTACAAACTTACACAGACTATAGTGAATGTGGTACAAACTTACACATACTATAGTGAATGTGGTACAAACTTACACATACTATAGTGAATGTGGTACAATACAAACTTACACAGACTATAGTGAATGTGGTACAATACAAACTTACACATACTATAGTGAATGTGGCACAAACTTACACATACTATAGTGAATGTGGTACAATACAAACTTACACAGACTATAGTGAATGTGGTACAATACAAACTTACACATACTATAGTGAATGTGGTACAACACTACAAACTTACAAAGACTATAGTGAATGTGGTACAAACTTACACAGAGTGAATGTGGTACAAAACAATTCGCACATACTATAGTGAATGTGGTACAAACTTACACATACTATAGTGAATGTGGTACAAACTTACACTGACTATAGGGAATGTGGTACAAATTTACACATACTATAGTGAATGTGGTAAAAACTTACACAGACAATATAGTGAAGGTGGTACAAACTTACACAGACTATAGTGAATGTGGTACAAACAAACTTACACAGACTATAGTGAATGTGGTAAAAACTTACACAAACTATAGTGAATGTGGTACAAACAAACTTACACAGACTATAGTGAATGTGGTACAAACTTACACAAACTATAGTGAATGTGGTACAAAACAATTCGCACATACTATAGTGAATGTGGTAAAAACTTACACAGACAATATAGTGAAGGTGGTACAAACTTACACAGACTATAGTGAATGTGGTACAAACAAACTTACACAGACTATAGTGAATGTGGTACAAACAAACTTACACAGACTATAGTGAATGTGGTACAAACTTACACAAACTATAGTGAATGTGGTACAAACAAACTTACACATACTATAGTGAATGTGGTACAAACTTACACATACTATAGTGAATGTGGTACAAACTTACACATACTATAGTGAATGTGGTACAAACTTACACATACTATAGTGAATGTGGTACAACACTACTACAAAGTTACACAGACTATAGTTAATGGGGTACAAACTTACACAGAGTGAATGTGGTACAAACTTACACAGACTATAGTGAAGGTGGTACAAACTTACACAGACTATAGTGAATGTGGTACAAACTTACACAGACTATAGTGAATGTGGTACAAACAAACTTACACAGACTATAGTGAATGTGGTACAAACTTACACAGACTATAGTGAATGTGCTACAAACTTACACATACTATAGTGAATGTGGTACAAACTTACACATACTATAGTGAATGTGGTACAAACTTACACATACTATAATGAATGTGGTACAAACTTACACATACTATAGTGAGTGTGGTACAACACTACTACAAAGTTACACAGACTATAGTGAATGGGGTACAAACTTACACAGAGTGAATGTGGTACAAACTTACACAGACTATAGTGAATGTGGTACAAACAAACTTACACAGACTATAGTGAATGTGGTACAAACTTACACAGACTATAGTGAATGTGCTACAAACTTACACATACTATAGTGAATGTGGTACAAACTTACACATACTATAGTGAATGTGGTACAAACTTACACATACTATAATGAATGTGGTACAAACTTACACATACTATAGTGAGTGTGGTACAACACTACTACAAAGTTACACAGACTATAGTGAATGGGGTACAAACTTACACAGAGTGAATGTGGTACAAACAAAGTCACTCAGACTATTAATAGTGATGGTGGTACAAACTTACACAGACTATAGAGAAGGTGGTACAAACTTACACAGACTATAGTGAAGGTGGGCCCGTAACCGTCTACCAGCTGATGGAATGCGGCTCCAGTGAACCCGTCCCTGGACCCCCGGTATATGAGTCGCCACTTCTGCGCCATATCCCCGTACCACATCGCGAGGTACCGCTGCAGTGGGCGGTGCTCGTTGCACAATATCTCCGAGTCGATGAACAGCCGGTAGATAACCCTGGGACACAGACGGATGTCGGCTCCAAGGGAGGCTATCTTGGTAGGCATTGCCGCCATTCGGAATCTGCAATGTTATAAAACAGACGGTAGGTGGCGCACGAATACACGTTGAACTCAACATTCACATCTGAGTCCTACAATTTATTTTGTAATTTTATTTGTAAAATAAAATTACATAACTTCATCCCGCCGGGACAGTTTCCCATAGAATGTTTTTAAAGTGTTTAAAGTAATAAGTAGTAATATGGTTATCGACTACAGTACACATTTATTTTCCATTTTTATTTTCCGATACCACATTTTTGGAACCAGCATGTTCATTTTCATCACATTTTTCACGCACTTTTTGTATTTTCGTTTTCTATTTATGATAATTGCCAATTTTGTAAAAAAAAATTCAAATTTTTTTAAAAACTGAAAAAAACAAATGTTTTTTGTAACTTTCATTCGAAAAATGGGGAAGTAATATAAAATTAACACAAGTGCGAAATTACCTTTCATATAAAGCAAAATAAATTGCAAAAAACGGTTAAGAAATGGCGGAGGAGTAGTATTTTTTCGTGCGAAAAATGTCATTCAGAGATAATCGACTCAAAGTTCAAACCTCCCGCGCAAAACTATCTGAATGGGGTAAAAAGTAAAGTAAAAGTAAATTTTCTTCGGCTGTTAGGCCATGAATTACGCACAAGCATTCGTGTCGAAACGAAAACTGTCCTGGCACATACGATGATCGAACCCACGACCTCCGAGAGATGCGAATTCAATGCAACCACAACACCAAGGTGGGACCTTAAGGGGGTAATGGTGTCTGACAGGAAGGAGCACACCACCGACCTAAAATTATATTTGCGGGGGTTTTCGTGGTCCCTGATTTCATTTCGACTCGCCTGGCATCAGCAGATGATAGTGGCAAAGGTGGAATTGGTCTATTGATGAATCCAACTGCACATGCAGCATTGGACAAAATAGACCAAATCTCTAACCGCATCATCCGTTGCCACTTCTCATGTTCTGGAAGACTGGCTAAGAAGTTTCCTAAGGTGGTTCTGATTGTGTGCTACTCTCCAACTAGTGTTGCCCTTGTAAAGGAGGTGGAAAATTTCTACCACAATCTACAAGCAGCTACTGATGGAGTGGATCAGCATGCATTCTTATTACTAGTACTAGTATCGGCATGCTGCATTGAAGCTGCATTTATAAGAATGCTGTGCCGGCTTGTCGACAAAATTGCGCCGCCACAACTCCCTATCACCCATGACATTTGCTAGATCATCCGTATCTTCAAGGCCAGTGTCCTTTAAGATGCGTCTCAAGAAAGTCATGGGATGTCCACCATGCTTATTCACTCCATGAGGCTGCCAAAGTACAATATTAGGCACTGGCTGGTCCTCACGGCGAAAGCAATGTCCTGCAAAGCGGAGGCGATTTTGTTCTAGTGTCAAGCTTGGGGGAACCAATGAGACACCTCCAATGTTATATAGTGTCTGGTTAGAGATGTGTGCATTGTACTTGACACAGTGAACCCGGCGTAGCATTCTTGTGAATGTGCCATCCAGAGATTTGGTGTCCTCAGCAGTTAGAGACCAGCATGGACTCCCATAGAGGAGTACTGGAACTACTGCTGCTCTAAATAATCGGGCCTTAAGTTTCCGATTAATTCTCCGCGACTTCCAAATCATGGAAAGCCTATTCAAGGCTACCCATGCCTTTCCCTTACGTATTCGAAGGTCCTCATCTGACTTCCGGATCCATGATCCCAGGTAACAGAAGTCGTCCACATGCTCAAGCATACCATCCTTAGAGATTATGCTCATCCGATCAGAGACTTGCTGAGGACTTTCAAAGTTAACTGTCAAAAGTTTGGTCTTTCTGGAGTTAATAAAAAGACCAACACTAGAATCAGCATGTTCTAATGTGCTGAGGAGCCGTTGGGCTCCCTCTAGTGATTCTGAGAGTATTCCCAAGTCATCAGTAAAGTCTAGATCAGTTTGGTACTTGGCAAGATTTCCTCGACTTCTGGAGCCAGTAGGTGGAGTTCAAGAAGCGAACTGGAAAGCTATGGACTCATAGTGTACCCAGTGGTCACAAGTCCCAGATAGACCATATTCTGTTTCGTAGGAAATACAGGAGCTCTATACAAGACTGTAATGCATTTACACTTCGACCCTTCTCCAGTGATCACCGCCTTATTGTGGCCAAGGTAAGACTTAGTCTGCGTGCTAGCAGAACAACGAAATCTGCCTTGCCGCGGCATGACTGGTCCTCTCTGTTGCAACAGCCAAGTGTGAGATCCAGATTCACATTACAGCAGAGCAACAGGTATGAGGTTCTTGCCTCTGAGGCGTCAGATCACTGTGAGGGCTATACTGCCTTCACAGAAGCAGTTAAGTTAGCAGCTGCAGAAACAGTTCCTGTATTCCCTCGAAACAGGAAAAGGGTCCCTTGGACTGACAACAAAATTCAGAAGTGCCGAAATGACCTATATAAGGCGCAGAAAGAGTCCCGACTCAAACAGACTACAGCGGCCAAGAATGCAGTTAAGGCTGCATCTAGGTCCCTGAACAGGCAGTACTCTGTTAATCTACAGGAGCTAATAAACCAACAGGTTGATGCCATCAATGATGCTGACGACATCAGGCAATCATCCCAGGCATGGAAATCGATCAACTTGCTTACTGGGCGAAAAAGCCAACCAACCACCAAGGTTAAAGCTGAATCACCAGCCGATCGCCTCAATGGTTGGAAGGCCCACTTTGAAAAGCTCCTCGATATTGACAGGGTATTGCCTGATAACTTTATAGAAGTAAAAGTGTCTGAGTCTGTACTCCCAGATATTCCCATTGGCGATATCTCCTTTGCAGAAGTGAAGGCTGCTGCAAAGAGCATTAAGACCAATCGTGCCAGTGGAGTAGATGGTGTTCCCCCTGAAGTCTTTAAAATACCCGAGTGTTTAAAGCTCATCTATCCCATCATAGTAGACATGTGCCGAACAACAAGAGTCCCACAAGAAATGAAAACAAATAAGTTGGTGCCAGTTCCCAAGAAGGGCAACCTAAAACTCTATGGTTCTTTTCGGGGAATCTCATTGATCTCGATTGCTGCAAAGCTATACAATAGAATTCTATTAAATCGCATCAGGGATCCCATTGAGAGACTGCGCCGTGGAAATCAGAATGGGTTCCGTAAAGGTCGTGGGACCATGGAGCCCATTTTGGCACTTAGAAGGATAATTGAAGAGTTATCAAAAATGAAAGCAACTGGCTGTTATCTTTGTTGACTTCTTCAAGGCCTTTGATTCAGTCTCTCGCTCACGTATGTTCAGCATACTTTCATTATATGGGATTCCTGATGAAATTATTGCAGCAATCAGATCAGTATACGATAGTTAGACAACATTTGTGTCTACTGTTGACGTTGACACAGAACCATTTGAAGTGTTATGGGGCGTCCTCCAAGGAGACACACTTGCACCATTCTTGTTCATAATTGTTGTTGACTATGTTCTACGCATGTCCTTAGATCATCATAATGATGATGGGGTCATGATAACTCCACCTACTGGCTCCAGAAGTCGAGGAAATCCTGCCAAGTACCTAACTGATCTAGACTTTGCTGATGACTTAGGAGTACTCTCAGAATCATTAGAGGGAGCGCAACGGCTCCTCAGCTCATTAGAACATGCTGATTCTAGTGTTGCTCTTTTTATTAACTCCAGAAAGACCAAAATTTTGACAGTTAACTTTGAAAGTCCTCAGCAAGTCTCTGATCGGATGAGCATAAGCTCAAAAGATGGTATGCTTGAGCATGTGGACGACTTCTGTTACCTGGGATCATGGACCCGGAAGTCAGGTGAGGACCTTCGAATACGTAAGGGAAAGGCATGGGTAGCCTTGAATAGGCTTTCCAGGATTTGGAAGTCACCGAGAATTAATCGGACACTTAAGGTCCGATTATTTAGAGCAGCAGTAGTTCCAGTACTCCTCTATGGGAGTCCATGCTGGTCTCTAACTGCTGAGGACACCAAATCTCTGGATGGCACATTCACAAGAATGCTACGCCGGGTTCACTGTGTCAAGTACAATGCACACATATCTAACCAGACACTATATAACATTGGAGGTGTCTCATTGGTTCCCCAAGCTTGACACTAGAACAAAATCGCATCCGCTTTGCAGGACATTGCTTTCGCCGTGAGGACCAGCCAGTGCATAATCTTGTACTTTGGCAGCCTCATGGAGTGAATAAGCATGGTGGACAGCCCATGACTTTCTTGAGACGCATCTTAAAGGACACTGGCCTTGAAGATGCGGATGATCTAGCAAATGTCATGGGTGATAGGGAGTTGTGGCGGCGCAATTTTGTCGACAAGCCGGCACAGCATTCTTAAAAATGCAGCTGCAATGCAGCATGCCGATTCTAGTAGTAGTAGTAGATTTCATTTCCGATGTCAGTTTGAATGTAGTGTTCGCGCTTTTAGAAGATTTCAATAATTTTCACCGTATAATTTTTATCATCACAGAAATCTTGCGTAATTTTGCCAAACGACATAACACCTGATATAAATCAGCTAGCACGGCGTATGACCCACCTGTAAATGGGAGCCTGAAATATATCGGCTTACTAGAATTGGGCTGGTTATGTATCATTCAATTAATTCTCGCTGTATAATTCCTAACAATTATGTTCACTTAAGGGATAAGTATTAACAGTTCCGTTTTAGGTGTTGTGTTCTAGATAACAGGCGGGTCTAAGACTTAAGGTAAATACAACATATGCTTAGTAAGAATTATAGTTTGTCATTGTCACATCCTTTAGGGATGTGTGATGTGGTATTATGGACCGGCTGAAATACTCTCTGAACACTGACTTGAGGCAATTTTACTCATGAATAAGGAGTACACAAGCTCACACACCTAGGGGCTATCTGATAACATGTATTCTCATTCACACCAACGAATTGTGAACCGAGACTGCTTATTTGCCGCCCAAAGTTGACCTCGTTCTTAAATATAAATATAAACTATTTCGAAGTTATGCGATGTTAATGTAGCAGAATCTCCATATCATTACCAAATACATAATTTGACCATCAATATAATAAATCAACAGTTACAGCAGTAAATCAGTGCAATTCAGTTATTTCAGCACAGTAGCACACACCACTACCGGCACCACGGTATTCAGTACCAAGCAGTACTACGTTTTGGCAGTATGGTACCACATCAATTTACTATAATTCATAAACTTTAAGCCTGATGTTATCGGCAAAAATCCTTCTGCTATCAGCAAAGCAGAATACACACTGAACAAAGAGATGTCGTAATGCAGCATAAAACCTGCCCAGTAGTCAAGTGCGAGTGCCCAGAATGAAAAGAATTCTTAGAACCCTGATCTATATAGCAACTTCCAATCAGAAGCGTAGTTATGTTTGGTTACTAAGAGTTCAAAGGTGTGAAGAAAGTGAAAAAGGCTCCTATTGGCCGCATTCCAACCACTAAGAAGGAGGCTAGGCAATACTAAAAGTGGATACCAAAAATGAACACGGCAGGGCGTGTGGTTTTTACAAATTTTAAAAATCTTACCCATCTGTTCTACTATACTACTAGGATCGGCATGCTGCATTGCAGCTGCATTTTTAAGAATGCTGTGCCGGCTTGTCAACAAAATTGCACCGCCACAACTCCCTATCACCCATGACATTTGCTAGATCATCCGCATCTTTAAGGCCAGTGTCCTTTAAGATGCGTCTCAAGAAAGTCATGGGCTGTCCACCATGCTTATTTACTCCATGAGGCTGCCAAAGTACAAGATTATGCACTGGCTGGTCCTCACGGCGAAAGCAATGTCCTGCAAAGCGGAGGCGATTTTGTTCTAGTGTCAAGCTTGGGGGAACCAATGAGACACCTCCAATGTTATATAGTGTCTGGTTGGAGATGTGTGCATTGTACTTGACACAATGTACCCGGCGAAGCATTCTTGTGAATGTGCCATCCAGAGATTTGGTGTCCTCAGCAGTTAGAGCCCAGCATGGACTCCCGTAGAGGAGTACTGGAACTACTGCTGCTCTAAATAATCGGACCTTAAGTTTCCGATTAATTCTAGGTGACTTCCAAATCCTGGAAAGCCTATTCAAGGCTGCCCATGCCTTTCCCTTACGTATTCGAAGGTCCTCACCTGACTTCCGGATCCATGATCCCAGGTAACAGAAGTCGTCCACATGCTCAAGCATACCATCCTTTGAGCTTATGCTCATCCGATCAGAGACTTGCTGAGGACTTTCAAAGTTAACTGTCAGAATTTTGGTCTTTCTGGAGTTAATAAAAAGACCAACACTAGAAGCAGCATGTTCTAATGAGCTGAGGAGCCGCTGGGCTCCCTCTAATGATTCTGAGAGTACTCCTAAGTCATCAGCAAAGTCTAGATCAGTTAGGTACTTGGCAGGATTTCCTCGACTTCTGGAGCCAGTAGGTGGAGTTATCATCACCCCATCTGTTCTACTATGGTTTTGGAGTAAGACGGCGCATTTCTAATAAAATGAGTTTTAGTCGCAAAAGCTTTAACATCTGTCCGTCTGTGGTAGTCTGTCCGTCTGTGGTAGTCTGTCTTACATTTTGACAGACAGATTAGCAGACAGATATTCCACGATAACTCCGAACTAAAAGAGATCTCTCTAAGCGGTTTCAAGATATACAATCCCCATTAAATTCTGCTCTAAAATACAAATTTCTGAAATTTTAAGCTACAATACTAACCTTTCCAAACATATGTCCTTCTCTATTAGCCTGGTCGGCTCCACTTCCATCGCGAAATATTGGCTATCTATCAACATAAATCGAATGTTCTTGAAGACCGGTTCACAAAGTTCGCGAATAAAATCCCGTTGGGGGTCGTTCCATTGCTTGAAGTCGATATTAGCCTTGGCCTTATAACAGGCCCAGCGCATAGCGGCCCTCCATATATCGGCCTCCTCCAATACAAACTGAAATATAATACAAAATATTTAACTCAATGGAATAAACTGCGTGATTCAATAAAATTGTATCAGAATATTATAATAAATAATTAATATGCGATGCTGATATATTAATCAATTGACACCTCGACTCCTCTCTGAGACTCCGACTACTCTATCCGATAAAACAAATAATCATTTCGCTAACTGCTCTCTCTATCTTCTATAATCACAACAGCTTTTATAATTCATTAGATGATTACAACAAATCATTATAGTTTGAAGTTGTCTAGAAAATTTTTCGTACACCACCGGGACTACCCTCACACTAATTGATTATCAGACAGAACAAAAAGCTTTTACTTGCTACGACTTGCTTCACGGGCCGCTAGGCCCGTCTCTAGTGTCATTGTAGAATTGGACCAAATGAAATGGTGGGGAGTCAGGTCCGGTCAATGGGCAGGAGTATGTGAATCCAATAATATTGATTACCAACAATACTATTATTAATTAATTGTTAACAAGACGAGTAAACAATACATGTCTGGGGGGGCGGCAGTGGTACTTCTCTGGGGGGGGGGGGGGGGGGGGGGTGGTGCAGTTCCCCCAAAGCCCCCCCGCACGATACGGGCCAGCAGTGTCGAATGAGACCACCCGAACTCAGACAGTTTTCCTACAAAGTAAACCGCCTGTCATGCAGTATACGATTCATGCTATATAAGTTATATTAGATCGTGTCGTTACAAGTGCAACTCTACAAATTAGAGATGACTTTTATACAATTTATTCTGAAGGTGAATGCATTAGAGATTCTAGTTTTTACAAGTCAACCTAGGTAGGTAAGATTACCTCCATACACGGTAGGAATAATTGAGGTATTAACATTAATTAATTAATGGTAACATTTCTTCATTAGTTGGGAGCGGGATATTTTCACACAACAATAAGTTGGTTACAGGAATTTTTGGAAGAAATTCCTACCCTACCCCCATATCAGTATTACATTAATGAAAATATGAAATTACAACTCACCAGGCTGATTGTTATTAATCCAATTTTTTCGTTTAATCCATTTAGTTCCATCTTGTTGTAGTGGATGCATTGAATTTACATTTGATGTTTACTCGACTCTTGATATTTTTTACTCTCGATATTTTTTTTTATTCTCGTTATTTTTACTCCCGATTTGTTATTTTTTTGAACTCGCGATATTATCGATATTTTTATAAATATTCGATATTTTCAACACTCGATATATTTCCTCGCGTTATTTTTAGACTCGATATTTTTTTTTTCATGTCTCGATATTTTTCAATATAACCTTATTTTACAATCAATTGTATAACAATAATCCCTTTAGTTAATTAATTTTCAATTTTATTATCGTTTCATCTATTCATACATAAACAAAATGTTCCAGAACATTGTGTATTTTTATTAGTTACATCTTTAACATTCGTATGTAATTGTTGAATTTATATTCCGTGAAGTTTATTCCCCGATTCAACATCTTGTAATATTTTATCACTCTACATTATTAAACCATTTGCCCCGCTTGGGGGCGTATCTTTGTTTAAAAAAAATTGAATTTACATCTCCCCGGAGGTCGTGGGTTCGATCCCTGGGCAGTTTTCGTTTCGGCACGAATGCTTTGAAGGAACCAGCCAGGGCGCATCTCTGCCTTGCATCCTTACTAAATGAGTACTGGAGTTTTCTCTGGGAGTATAGTACGGGGGGGGGGGGGGGTACACTGGAAATAAGTCGCGAGACTTTGTGCGTAATCCCTGACCTAACGTCCGAAAGTAATTCACTTAACTTTTACTTTACCTTTTTACTTTAATACTAAATAACTAACTACTGCATCTAGTAATCTAGTTAGTGTAGCTCCCATTCCATATGATTAACTTACGGCTTCATGACCAAATATCTTAGTGATTGCTTCTTGCGATAGTTGAACCCAAGCGGGACTGAGTATACAGCCAGCGGCGTGTTCCCCAATGTACGCTATTAGCTTATTCAACATCCGAGTGCGAAGTTCCTGGTCTGTTCGAAGAGAATAATAATCAATGAAAGTTAATCTTAAAATTTATATTTATAATTATAATTATATTTTATATTCTACATGGTAGGCTAGGCAAGTCGCAGACGAATTGCGTTGTAGCCAGGGGCAGTCGGGTGAGTCGCAGACGGGTTGCGTTGTAGCCGGGGGCAGACGGGCGAGTCGCAGACGGGTTGCGTTGTAGCCGGAGGCAGTCGGGCGAGTCGCAGACGGGTTGCGTTGTAGCCGGGGGCAGTCGGGCAGTCACAGACGGGTTGCGTTGTAGCCGGGAGCAGTCGGGCGAGTCGCAGACGGGTTGCGTTGTAGCCGGGGGCAGTCGGGCGAGTTGCGTTGTAGCCAGGGGCAGTCGGGCGAGTCGCAGACGGGTTGCTTTGTAGCCTGGGGCAGTCGGGCGAGTCGCAGACGGGATGCGTTGTAGCCTGGGGCAGTCGGTCGGGCAGTTGCAGACGGGTTGCGTTGTAGCCGGGGGCTGTCTGGCAGTTGCAGACGGGTTGCGTTGTAGCCGGGGGTAGTCGGGCGAGTCGCAGACGGGTTGCGTTGTAGCCGGGGGCAGTCGGGCGAGTCGCAGACGGGTTGCGTTGTAGCCAGGAGCAGTCGGGCTAGTCGCAGACGGGTTGCTTTGTGGCCGGGGGCAGTCGGGCGAGTCGCAGGCGGGTTGCGTTTTAGCCGCAGGCAGTCGGGCGAGTCACAGACGGGTTGCGTTGTAGCCGAGGGCAGTCAGGCGAGTCGCAGACAGGTTGCGTTGTAGCCGGGGGCAGTCGGGCGAGTCGCAGACGGGTTGCGTTGTAGCCGGAGGAAGTCGGGCGAGTCACACACGGGTTGCATTGTTTCTGGGGGCAGTCGGGCGAGTCGCAGACGGGTTGCGTTGTAGCCAGGGGCAGTCGGGTGAGTCGCAGACGGGTTGCATTGTAGCCTGGGGCAGTCGGGCGAGTCGCAGACGGGTTGCATTGTAGCCGGAGGCAGTCGGGTGAGTCGCAGACGGGTTGCGTTGTAGCCGGGGGCTGTCGGGCGAGTCGCAGACGGGTTGCGTTGTAGCCGGGTGCTGTCTGGCAGTTGCAGACGGGTTGCGTTGTAGCCGGGGGCAGTTGGGCGAGTCGCAGACGGGTTGCGTTGTAGCCGGGGGCTGTCGGGCGAGTCGCAGACGGGTTGCGTTGTAGCCGGGTGCTGTCTGGCAGTTGCAGACGGGTTGCGTTGTAGCCGGGGGCAGTTTGGCGAGTCGCAGACGGGTTGCATTGTAGCCAGGGGCAGTCGGGCGAGTCGCAGACGGGATGCGTTGTAGCCTGGGGCAGTCGGGCTAGTCGCAGACGGGTTGCTTTGTGGCCAGGGGCATTCGGGCGAGTCGCAGGCGGTTTGCGTTGTAGCCGGAGGCAGTTGGGCGAGTCACAGACGGGTTGCGTTGTAGCCAGGGGTAGTCGGGCGAGTTGCAGACGAGTTGCATTGTAGCCGGGGGCAGTTGGGCGAGTCGCAGATGGGTTATGTTGTAGCCAGGGGCAGTTGGGCGAGTCGCAGACGGTTGCATTGTAGCCAGGGGCAGTCGGGCGAGTCGCAGACGGGTTGCTTTGTAGCCTGGGGCAGTCGGGCGAGTCGCAGACGGGATGCGTTGTAGCCAGGGGCAGTCGGGCTAGTTGCAGACGGGTTGCTTTGTGGCCAGGGGCATTCGGGCGAGTCGCAGGCGGTTTGCGTTGTAGCCGGAGGCAGTTGGGCGAGTCACAGATGGGTTGCGTTGTAGCCAGGGGTAGTCGGGCGAGTTGCAGACGAGTTGCATTGTAGCCGGGGGCAGTTGGGCGAGTCGCAGATGGGTTATGTTGTAGCCAGGGGCAGTCAGGCGAGTCGCAGAAGGGTTGTGTTGTAGCCGAGGGCAGTCGGGCGAGTCGCAGACGGTTGGTGTTGTAGCCGGGGGCAGTCGGGCAGTCGCAGACAGGTTGCGTTGTAGCCGGGGGCAGTCGGGCGAGTTGCAGACGGGTTGCGTTGTAGCCGGGGGCAGTCGGGCGAGTCGCAGATGGGTTGCGTTGTAGCCGAGGGCAGTCAGGCGAGTCGCAGACAGGTTGCGTTGTAGCCGGGGGCAGTCGGGCGAGGTCCGCAGACGGGTTGCGTTGTAGCCGGAGGCAGTCGGGCGAGTCGCAGACGGGTTGCGTTGTAGCCAGGGGCAGTTGGGCGAGTCACACACGGGTTGTGTTGTTTCTGGGGCAGTCGGGCGAGTCGCAGACGGGTTGCGTTGTAGCCAGGGGCAGTTGGGTGAGTCGCAGGTGGGTTGCGTTGTAGCCTGGGGCAGTCAGGCGAGTCGCAGACGGGTTGCGTTGTAGCCGGGGGCTGTCTGGCAGGTGCAGACGGGTTGCGTTGTAGCCGGGGGCAGTTGGGCGAGTCGCAGACGGGTTGCGTTGTAGCCGGGGGCAGTCGGGCGAGTCGCAGACGTGTTGCATTGTAGCCGGAGGAAGTCGGGTGAGTCGCAGACGGGTTGCGTTGTAGCCAGTGGCTGTCGGGCGAGTCACAGAGGGGTTGCGTTGTAGCCGGGGGCTGTCTGGCAGTTGCAGACGGGTTGCGTTGTAGCCGGGGGCAGTTGGGCGAGTCGCAGACGGGTTGCATTGTAGCCAGGGGCATTTGGGCGAGTCGCAGACGGGTTGCTTTGTAGCCTGGGGCTTTCGGGCGAGTCACAGACGGGATGCGTTGTAGCCTGGGGCAGTCGGGCAGTCGCAGGCGGGTTGCGTTGTAGACGGGGGTAGTCGGGCGAGTCGCAGACGGGTTGCGTTGTAGCCAGGGGCAGTCGGGCGAGTCGCAGACGGGTTGCGTTGTAGCCGGGGGCAGTCGGGCGAGTCGCAGGCGGGTTGCGTTGTAGCCAGGGGCAGTCGGGCTAGTCGCAGAGGTGTTGCTTTGTGGCCGGGGGCAGTCGGGCGGGTCGCAGGCGGGTTGCGTTGTAGCCGGAGGCAGTTGGGCGAGTCACAGATGGGTTGCATTGTAGCCAGGGGCAGTCGGGCGAGTCGCAGACGAGTTGCATTGTAGCCGGGGCAGTCGGGCGAGTCGCAGACGGGTTACGTTGTAGCCGGGGGCAGTCAGGCGAGTCGCAGACGGGTTGCGTTGTAGCCAGGGGCAGTCGGGCGAGTTGCAGACGGTTTGTGTTGTAGCCGGGGGCAGTCAGGCGAGTCGCAGATGGGTTGCATTGTAGCTGGGGGCAGTTGCGCGAGTCGCAGATGGGTTGCGTTGTAGCCGGGGGCAGTCGGGTGAGTCGCAGACGGGTTGTGTTGTAGCCGGGGGCAGTCAGGTGAGTCGCAGATGGGTTGCGTTGTAGCCTGGGGCAGTTGGGCGAGTTGCAGGCGTGTTGCGTTGTAGCCGGGGGCAGTTGGGCGAGTCTCAGATGGGTTGCATTGTAGCCGGGGGCAGTCGGGCGAGTCGCAGACGGTTGCATTGTAGCCGGGGGCAGTCGGGCGAGTCGCAGACGGGTTGCGTTGTAGTCAGGGGCAGTCGGGCGAGTCGCAGACTGGTTGCGTTGTAGCCGGAGGCAGTCGGGTGAGTCACAGACGGTTTGCATTGGAGCCGGGGGCAGTCTGGCGAGTCGCATACGGGTTGCGTTGTAGTCGGGGGCAGTCGGGCGAGTCGCAGAAGGGTTGCATTGTAGCCGCCAGGGTTATCGGCTGAGTCGCAGAAGGGTTGTGTTGTAGCCTGGGGCAGTCGGTCGAGTCGCAGATAGGTTGTAGCCTGGGGCTGTCGGGCGAGTAGCAGGCGGGTTGCGTTGTAGCCAGGGGCAGTCGTGCGAGTCGCAGACGGGTTGCGTTGTAGCCTGGGCAGTCTGGCAGTCGCAGACGGGTTGCGTTGTTGCCGCCTATCTGAGGCGGCAGATCACTGTGAGGGCTATACTGCCTTTACAGAAGCAGTTAAGTTAGCAGCTGCAGAAACAGTTCCTGTATACCCTCGAAACAGGAAAAGGGCCCCCTGGACTGACAACAAAATTCAGAAGTGCCGAAATGACCTTCATAAGGCGCAGAAAGAGTCCCGACTCAAACAGACTACAGAGGCCAAGAATGCAGTTAAGGCTGCATCTAGGTCCCTGAACAGGCAGTACTCTGTTAATCTACAGGAGCTAATAAGCCAACAGGTTGATGCCATCAATGATGCTGACGACAGCAGGCAATCATCCCAGGCATGGAAATCGATCAATCTGCTTACTGGGCGGAAAAGCCAACCAACCACCAAGGTTAAGGCTGAATCACCAGCCGATCGCCTCAATGGTTGGAAAGCCCACTTTGAAAAGCTCCTCAATAATGACAGGGTATTGCCTGATAACTTTATAGAAGTAAAAGTGTCTGAGTCTGTACTCCCAGATATTCCCATTGGCGATATCTCCTTTGCAGAAGTGAAGGCTGCTGCAAAGAGCATTAAGACCAATCGTGCCAGTGGAGTAGATGGTGTTCCCCCTGAGGTCTTTAAAATACCTGAGTGTTTAAAGCTCATCTATCCCATCATAGTAGACATGTACCGAACAACAAGAGTCCCACAAGAAATGAAAACAAATAAGTTGGTGCCAGTTCCCAAGAAGGGCAACCTAACACTCTATGGTTCTTTTCGGGGAATCTCATTGATCTCGATTGCTGCAAAGCTATACAATAGGATTCTATTAAATCGCATCAGGGATCCCATTGAGAGACTGCTCCGTGGAAATCAGAATGGGTTCCGTAAAGGTCGTGGGACCATGGAGCCCATTTTGGCACTTAGAAGGATAATTGAAGAATTATCAAAAAAGAAAGACAGGCATCTGGCTGTTATCTTTGTTGACTTCTTCAAGGCCTTTGATTCAGTCTCTCGCTCACGTATGTTCAGCATACTTTCATTATATGGGATTCCTGATGAAATTATTGCAGCAATCAGATCAGTATACGATGGTTCGACAACATTTGTGTCTACTGTTGACGGTGACACAGAACCATTTGAAGTGTTATGGGGCGTCCTCCAAGGAGACACACTTGCACCATTCTTGTTCATTATTGTGGTTGACTATGTTCTACGCATGTCCTTAGATCATCATAATGATGTGGGCCACCTACTGGCTCCAGAAGTCGAGGAAATCCTGCCAAGTACCTAACTGATCTAGACTTTGCTGATGACTTAGGAGTACTCTCAGAATCATTAGAGGGAGCCCAACGGCTCCTCAGCTCATTAGAACATGCTGCTTCTAGTGTTGGTCTTTTTATTAACTCCAGAAAGACCAAAATTCTGACAGTTAACTTTGAAAGTCCTCAGCAAGTCTCTGATCGGATGAGCATAAGCTCAAAGGATGGTATGCTTGAGCATGTGGACGACTTCTGTTACCTGGGATCATGGATCCGGAAGTCAGGTGAGGACCTTCGAATACGTAAGGGAAAGGCATGGGCAGCCTTGAATAGGCTTTCCAGGATTTGGAAGTCTCCGAGAATTAATCGGAAACTTAAGGTCCGATTATTTAGAGCAGCAGTAGTTCCAGTACTCCTCTACGGGAGTCCATGCTGGGCTCTAACTGCTGAGGACACCAAATCTCTGGATGGCACATTCACAAGAATGCTACGCCGGGTACATTGTGTCAAGTACAATGCACACATCTCCAACCAGACACTATATAACATTGGAGGTGTCTCATTGGTTCCCCCAAGCTTGACACTAGAACAAAATCGCCTCCGCTTTGCAGGACATTGCTTTCGCCGTGAGGACCAGCCAGTGCATAATCTTGTACTTTGGCAGCCTCATGGAGTGAATAAGCATGGTGGACAGCCCATGACTTTCTTGAGACGCATCTTAAAGGACACTGGCCTTAAAGATGCGGATGATCTAGCAAATGTCATGGGTGATAGGGAGTTGTGGCGGTGCAATTTTGTTGACAAGCCGGCACAGCATTCTTAAAAATGCAGCTGCAATGCAGCATGCCGATCCTAGTAGTAGTAGTTGTAGCCAGGGGCGGGTCGGCGAGTCGCAGATGGGTTGCGTTGTAGCCGGGGGCAGTCAGGCGAGTCGGAGACGGGTTGCGTTGTAGCCTGGGCAGTCGCGCAGTCGCAGACGGGTTGCGTTGTAGCCGGGGGCAGTCGGGCGAGTCGCAGACGGGTTGCGTTGTTGCCGGGGGCAGTCGGGCGAGTCACAGATGGGTTGCGTTGTAGCCGGGGGCAGTCAGGCGAGTCGCAGATGGGTTGCATTGTAGCTGGGGGAAGTTGGGCGAGTCGCAGATGGGTTGCGTTGTAGACGGGGGCAGTTGGGGGATGTTTATTTCACAAATTTTAGAAACTCCATTTGTTATATTAAGGGGGGGGGGGGGGGGGGGTATACCCCCCCTCAGGTAAAATTTTCAAATTGTTGTTTCTTTATTTCATCTAGTGCAGAATTTAATGAGGATTACAAATCTGAAAACCGCTTAGTGAGACCTCTTTCAGTTCTCGAGTTATCACTGTTTTTCCGTATGACGGTCTGTCCGTCAAATTGTAAGAAAGACAGAAGACCGACAGACAGACAGACAGACTAGATTCCACCAAAAATTAAAACTGACATCGGAAATGAAATCAGCGACCCCGAAAACCCCCGTAATGAACATTTTAGCTCGTTGGTGTGCATCCTTCGTGCCGGAAATAATTAACCAACCAGAACGCAGACAGCCAATTTTGGCGGGACGGTTTAAACTTTGAAGGGCATTTTCTCGGAATGACATTTTTCATTTTCAAATTACTACT
Organism: Nemertoderma westbladi; assembly: GCA_032718475.1. Lineage (NCBI taxonomy): Eukaryota > Metazoa > Xenacoelomorpha > Nemertodermatida > Nemertodermatidae > Nemertoderma > Nemertoderma westbladi. The sequence continues at coordinate 28,524 of JAUCBJ010008862.1, read as the reverse complement.
CCTCCGTCATTTTTTAACCAATTTTCTTCGTTTATGGCTCATTCGAACGAGCTTTGGAAGCTCTTTAAAAGTTATCTTATGGAATTTTGATAAATATTACCATTTTTTCTAATTAGCCAATTTTAATTAAAAATATGATAATTAATTAATTAATTTAATTAATTAAAATAAAAATGGCTAATTAAAAATTCTATAAGATAACTTTTGTAGAGTCGATCACGCTGAGTCCAAAAAAGTTGGTTTCAAGAAATTTGGACCAAAATTGAGGGACTAGTAGCAATTTTAGTGAAATCTTTAATTCCGCCGCCAGCCGCTAGGGGGAGGCTATAAATTTTCAAATTTTACTATAAAGGCTATTTGGCCTTCCATACAGTGGTTGACCATAACAAAATAGCAATATTATCATTTAACACTAATTGACAGCCATTTTAAAAAAAGGTTCATGGGGGGGTATACCCCCCCCCCCCACCCCCCCCCCCCCTTAAACATGAAGAAAACTAAAGTGATGCATTTGACATCCAGCAGTTACCGAAACTTATATAGGATATGGGATTATTATACATTTCACCAGGGACAATGACTTTACATCTTTATTAAATGATTCAGTAACAACACAGTTAACCGTCGCAGCTAAAATTTGTTGAAAATCTACGTTCTAGAACAAACTCATGAAGCTTAATCATATTATCGATAGAAATAGTTGAAGTCCCAGCGGGGTATCTCAGTCTAATGAGGAATAGTATAATAAGCGCAAACTGGAAAAAAGCCATATAGTTATAGTTCGAACGTTTCGATTTAATCAATAAACCATCTTCAGCGAGATAAGGGCAGTAAGAACAAGAAAGTATAAACACGAATAATATAATTATAGTATGAACTGCAAAGAAATAAATATAATACTACTAAAATTAATCAAATCAAATTTAAATGTAAGTACGGCATTGAAGTACAGTGATACGTTTAGTAATTACACAATCAGGGCCTAACTAAAAAATTAATTGACAGTGCAACGAAGTGACGTTATACAGGAGTGCAACGTAAAATAACAGGCCTACCTACACAGGAGACAAAGTGAATACAATATGTAAGGGCTATGTAAGGGGGGGGGGGGGTGTTGGGGGTGTAACCTAAAGTATTAGAATAGGTACAATGGGAATGAAGTTCCTTGTACATTCAGGGAGGGTTTTTTTCGGGATATGTACAGACTTTCCTTAAGTAGGAGTTCGTAATTATTTTGAGAAACGTTCGAACTATAACTATATGGCTTTTTTCCAGTTTGCGCTTATTATATTATCGATAGAATAGGGTTGGTGACTCAAAAAAATAATTTTCTATAAACACGTTCATAAAATGTAAAAATATGTGCTGATCACGAATCTGAAAACCGCTTTTAATTTCATCGAGTTCCGGCTGAGATTCAGGGGTTTATACACCAGCGCGGGAAAATCTTAGTTTAAACGCTCTGATTTACTGTTACACTTTCTGTTCCACTTTGTCGCTTGGCAACGCTAACAACATTCACTAGCTAACAGCATACAGTTTACTATTGTTTGATGTAGGCTAATTTTAGTTATACTACTACTACTAGGTCGAGCGAACTCGGACAGTGGAAATGAGATCCTTCCAGGCTTCCCGATTCTCCATAGTTGTCGCAATTTCGTTTCTCCCAAGTTCAGTATCCCTTTCAAGTTGATCTATATATGTTATGGCAGGTCGTCCACGACTACGCTTTCCATGAGTTGGTTGCCAGAGAAGTAGATCTGGTATGACCTCGTCTTTACTTCGCCAGCAGTGCCCACTGAATCTTAATCTGCGTTCGCGGAGGGTGGTTGATACAGGTGGTATTGTACCATAAAGCTCGGCGTTTGTCATGTGTTGTCTCCAGCTGATGTTTAGGGCTGCCCTTAGTAGTCTTGTGTAGCAACCATCAATTCGTTGTTCAAGTGATTTAGTCAGTGTCCAGGTCTCACCCCCGTATAAAAATACACTTTCCACTGTGGCTCGAAAGAACTTGGTCTTCAGGTGCCTGGAGAGATCTGATTTCCAGATGGTATCCATTTTTGATAGAGCTACCCAAACCTTTGCTTTCCTAACTTCTATGTCCTTTTTGCTACTCTCTATCCATGATCCAAGGTACTGGAAGTCATCGACCTTCCTTAGTTGATTATTATCAATGGTTGTCAAGTTTCCATCAACATTAAAGGTCATGAATTCGGTCTTGGTAGCATTTATATGCAATCCAACCTCCTTAGCAGCCCTCTCCACTTTATTTAGTAGAAGCTGTGCATCTGCTAGCGTATTAGAGAGCAGGGCGATGTCATCCGCAAAGTCAGTGTCTGTGACTGTAGTTGCCGGATATCTACTACTTCTGCGTTCTTGAAGTGTGAATCCCAGATCTTCACCCTTTGTGGCCGTCCTCATTGCGTAATCCAGAACAATTACAAATACTGTAGTAATGGTGCTAATGTGTCACCTTGCAGTACGCCAGCCAGGATTGAGAAAAACTCAGTTTCACCATCTGGTGAGAGTACCTGCGCTTCTGTGTCACAATATAGCAATCCAATGCCAGCAACAATTACTTCTGGTATTCCATAAGCTCTTAGGATTTCAAGCATTTTACCTCTATGGATGGTGTTACGGTATATGGCGCTGTATCCACATTATTAGTCGTTATACTGTATGCAGTATTAGTCCGTTATGCAGTATGCAATATTAGTCCGTTATACTGTATGTAATATTAGTCCGTTGTGCAGTATAATTATTTAGATAAGGCACAGTGCGGTGACATTTAGGTAAGGAAGTTAAAACGCCCATATATTTTGCATCCATCCATTTTGTATAGTATGTAGCCCTACCTACGTAATTTTGTATTAGGATATATGTAGATAGTCCCAGGGTAGCAAGTTTATTCGGACCCTGGATTTTGTGCTTGCTGATATTAGCATCAGTAGGGCTATCATATAGGGACGCTGTCCTGGCCATTCAGCGGCCAGGGACGTGAACCATTACCATATAAGGTAATAATTCGAGGTTTGGGCAGGCAATAGGACTACAATCCGGCCTCCTTATTGGATTAACTGCTTCCAGGTTGGTTTAATGCTAGCACGGACTGGAGAGCCAATGGGAGAGCGATTGAGTCACCTTATTGCATCACCCCATCCGGATCACCTATAAATTGGCGGTGTGCCGGTAGAACCTATGTTGTTGTTATATGTTCATGCTGTTAATACTGTATACCCTTACTTATCACATGACACACCCCTGTTACAATTTACTTGCTGAGCTGTCTCTAATTTTGTATTAGGATATCGTATTTTCTGCAATTTGCTAATTTTGATTAATTTCTTGGAATGATTTGCTAGTGCGATTACTTTGCTTGTGTTTCTCAATAATTCCTTCGATTGCTGCTAATTACAATTGAACTATGATTTCTACCCTTTGATTAATGGTTCTATGTGATTCCTTTCTGCGCAATAATCCTAAGGGATTTCTGAGACTGTCAGACTTTGTGATTTGCATGCGCCGCTACGGTAGCTATTAGCATCATGGAGGGCTAAGGTGCCAGTGGGCGGTGGGCGCATCGGGGGGTTGAGCGACTAGGAGAGAGCGGAGGATTCAAAGCGGGCAACGCTGGCCAGGGTCACCGTTGCGGGCGGGTATCTTGCACTGCGGCACGCAGACCAATCGCTGGTACAGTATCTAGGGGGCTGATGATCCAGGTTTTGTCTCTATTTAGTATTAGGGGGGCAGGAATTGGGTTAGTTAGGAATCCTAGATGTACCCGGGAGAGGCCTGCGCGTATTACAACGTTGAGTGTGGAGTACGAGTAGTGAATTGCACAATTGTAAACTGTGATTTCTAACGCTGATTGGTGTGTTATTGAAGTGTACCTAAGATTACGAATGCTTAGATAGGCGCTCTTTTCCCTTTGATTGATTTCTATTTCTTAGTTACAATAATTAGTTATTGATTAGGTCAAAGTAATACGGCAATTTAGGCTATTACTAGCGAAACCTGTTGCGTGATAAATTAGAATTACGTATTCTGGAACTCTTAGTAATTAGTACGCTGTTAAATATTTGTGACTGTAATTAATTAGTAAAAATTAAGAATTAGTACGCAGCATAGCGGAGAGTAGCTAAGGTAATAATTAGTGTACTGTAAACTATTCACGCTGAGCGGTTATTTGCATTAGCGGGCAATCAGCTAGAACGCACTATTCGGTACGCACGATACGCTAGTAGTTTTGCTGGCCTAAAGCCAGCCGCGGGCAGTTTTAGACCCAGAGTGGTACTATCCACGTAGAAACGATTACTGTACCATTTTTGATATTTTAAATATTCTCGCATTCACACATTACGTTAGGGAACCTCCAGTATTCGCGATTAGAAAGACGTAGGTAATAGCGTGCTTTAATAAGTGATAGAATTAGGCGTAAGAATACTCTGAGTGCAAGGCCTCTCGCACTCGTCTTAAGTAAGCTTAGGGAGCCGACTCGGGTTTATTGTTTTGGTTATTCCCGCGTGGCTCATAGATTCGAACAGTTAGCTCTCTATCGAGCGATCGGTAGAGAAAGGAACAAGCGATTTTGCAGGAGTTGTGTAAAATTAGTAAAATATATTAGCGGACGGCAGATTAGCGCCATCCAACGGTAAGTAGCGGTTTTGTATTTAGCAACCCTTACAATTTAGTAATAGCACGCTCCTGATCCCCTTTACTTAACAGTAGAGCAGTCTTTGTGTCTTATTGGATAGGCGAGAGCTTATTAGGTTGGCAGAAGGATATTAACGGGTATTGGTCTGTTCAACAGTTCTGCTGTTAGTATAGAGGTCGCGGTTGTTTATCAGTAATACGCGATTTGTTTTGCTGTACTGCGTACAGTAAATACGAATTAGATTACTGTATTAGGTACTGTACTGCGTACGGTGAGACATAGAGTATTCTTAGGCTGTTAGTTTAGATTACTGATACTTCGTATCAGTAATACGCGCATTATTGGCTGTTGCTTGCAGCAGTCAATAGTGTATTCTTAGGCTGATTGGTAGTATCACAGTATTAAGTAATAAGTTAGAGCACGTGATCGTCTGCTGTAGGCTATAGGCTAGCGTACGGTAGAACATTAAGTATATTTCTTAGGCTGTTAGTTTAGATTACTGTATTCACTGGCTGCGTACGATAGTACAGTAGTACATTAGGCTGATTGCTGTTACTACGTACGGTAGAAGGACATTTGTTTGCCGTACCACATACAGTATCATTAGGCTGTTAGGTTGGTGTACTGTTTTACTTACTGTACTGCATACAGTGGATGTACGGTAGTGCGTTTTGCTAATTGCGAATACAGCAGTTCCTTAGGCCTTAGGGCAAACAGTAATTAGTAAGTTTTTTGAAAATTTTAGCTAGGTTTGCGAGAATTCAGTTTTCGGTCAAAATTATTTTGTAAAATTCTAGAGTTTTGTACCGGTATGTTAGGTAACCGCTTAGTTATTTTATACCATCTGGAGATACATGGCAAGACGGAACTTCTGAGTTTGGGGTTCGTGTGGGTCTGCGGGTTCGGTTTGCAATCAGCGAAGGGCCTGAATCTTTGGACGCGGACGTGGAATCTCACAGCAAACAAGGTTAGTTGTTCTGTTGGCACCAGTGTGTTTGTGGAAGCAGTAAAAAATTATCGGTTGTTTAACTGCGAAGCTGAACTCAATTTATTAGTTAGGATATTTAGGTTTAGCCGGCCATGGTTTTGAATCGCTCAAGTTAGAGAGAGAGTTAGAGAGAGTCGCAACCCGAAGATGTAGCCACGCGCTAGTGGATACATATAATATTTGAAATTAAAATTACGTTGATTAGAGCTATATATATATAAAATTAGAAATATTCGGGCGGCAAGTATATTTTGAATATTTTGTATTAGATTCAGAGTTATTTGTGCTATACCGGTATTTAATGCTATATAGTAGCTATATAATAATATTTTTGTTTAAATATTGTGCTAGTATTTGCTATAACTATACCCCATTAAATTCACAATATTGCATTGCGAATTTATTTTTGACATTTGGACCAACTGATTATTAGACAAATAATTTGACCATGTTTCGGTTAAATTATAATTATATCTCGAACTTTGCGAGATATTTTTGCCGGAAGGCAAAACATTAATTTAGACTATGAGTGTCTCAGACAAGGAGGCACTAGAGGACAGCTATGAGACGGCGGCCGGACCGCCGACTGACGATAGCGTCAATATTACTGTTGACGACAATGCCGACTATGACGACGCAGCGAGTGACGCTGACGTAAGTGAACAGGAGGACGAGACAGTGACCAGTGAGGAAGAACAGCAGCCTCAGGTAATAGTATTAGGATCCCCTACCGCTACTGTAAGGAAGGACTGTACAGCAGCCCGGACAGAGGTGAGTGATAGGGAGGGTAGTGTAGCAGAAGCGAGAGCCCGGAGCCCGGTTTCCAGACCTGTGGGTATGGTAAGTGCCGTGGTCCCGACGGCTGTAAGGAGTACCCGTAGTTCCCGAAATAACCCTTCAAGTCCACCGAGTGTAAGTCAGGTAAGTGATAGAGAGTTTGACATCGTGATAAAGAAGAAACTTCGCGCGCATGCCGGACATATAACCCGGACGGCGGACAAGGTAAGGAAGATGTTAGCTGACTCAGCGAACATCGGGAGGGTAGAGTTAGTAGAGATTAGAAGAGGATATAACTCAGCGTTATTCAAGCAGACGGAGGAGCTTGCAGTCCTAGCAAAGAAGGCAGTAGAGTCTCAGTCGAGCGACGTAGCGACGAGGATTTACGACAGGGTTTTAGCAGCCTTGTTAGAGCACCGCGAGTTATCGGAGCGATTCCGACGAGTTAGGACGGAGAACTGGCTGCTGTGGACATCACAGGCGCAGGCGACTCAAGTGAGTGACGCAGAGTTGAGAGAGTTAGTGGAGCGAGAAGAGATCCAAGACAAGGAGGAGCGCAGGTATCAAAGGGAAGTTACTAGCTGGCTGATGCAGAATGGAGTGGTGGTACCAGGTCAGGTGCTACCGACGACGGAGAACATCCAACAGAGGACGTTGACTCCACCCGACGATGCATCTAGAGACAGCGGCGATTCCCAGGTTAGTCACGCGCGAGGTAAGGTAATATGTGCTAGATCCCTTGTTTCTCACAACTCGGCAGAGGAGAGAAGACGCCGACTAGACGAACAGCAGGCGGAAGTTTTGCGTGCATCGGAAGCACGGAAGGAAGCCGAGCGGGAACGGGAGCGAACACGTAAGTTAGATGCAAAGTTGCGAGAGTTGGAAGAGAAAGGTAAGCGCGAGCAAGCGGAACGCGAACAGAAGGAACGCGAACTCCAGCTCGAACGCGAACGCAAGGAACGCGAACTCCAGCTCGAACGCGAACAGAAGGAACGCGAACTCCAGCTCGAACGCGAACAGAAGGAACGCGAACAAAAGGAATACGAACTCCAACTCGAACGCGAGCGCAAGGAGCGCGAACTTGAGCGCGAGAGGGAGCGACGGGCGTTGTATGAAGAGAAGGCGCGTGTAGAAGAAGAGGGCGCAGCGAGACGAGCGAGGGAAGAAGAAGAACGTAAACTGGCGCAGTTGGAAAGTGCGAGATTAAGTTTAGAGAGCGAAGAACGGACTAGGAAGGCGAATGAAATCGCCGAGAAGGGGATGCGAATGATCGAAGAATGTGGGGCGAGTGTAGGGACAGAGTTGCGAGAACTGTTCGCACTGCAGAAGGCCGAACAGGAAGCGAGAACTCCGACCATACGCGAGTCGACGACGACCAGAATTCCTATACCCGGTCCAGCTATTACGAGTACACGGATCGCTAAACCATTCTCTACATATCGCACGCCAGTTGGTATTAGTGCTTCACCCATCGCGCAGAATCCACGTCATCGGAACACTGCACCACTGTATACCGAACGAGCGAACGGAGAATTTAGAGAAGAAACTCCGACGGGCCGAGTATTTGGCGAACCGAACCCGCGGGTTTGGAATACGCGGACGGAGCGCCGACCCAGTTCGACGGAGAACTTCCGGGTTAAACCGGAAGAGGGATCATATGAGAGACAGCGGATTACTCAGATAGAGCCGACTATACAACAGAACCCTAGCCAGGAATTTATTACGAGGGATGAGTTAAGTGCTAGTTTAGCGCAAGCTATATCGCCGCACATCCAACCTATAACGGACATGCTTAGCAACCTACGGTTAAAGGAAGCAGCCCAGGTAAGAAGTAATTCTAATCCCAGCAGGCCTGAGTTAGATAAAGTCCAGCCTAGTCAACGAGTACGCATATCGGAGGAGACTATACCACATAGACCTCAGGTAAGGACGCCTGTCCCGAATATCCATAATCCCAATTTCGAAAATTCGGCAGAAAGATTTATTCAGGATGCTTGGGTCAGGGCCTCGGCGCGCAAACCAACACGAGCGCTAAGGACTGACACCGAATCAAGCGATGAAGAGGAAGACATGAGACGTCAGAAGTCCCGAAACTATAAGGAAAGAAGGACGGACGCGGAGCAGGTAAGTTGGAACCACCGGGAAAGGACCAGACTAAACAACCCTGCGGAACTAAACCATTTGTTAACCCGGAACGACGCAACCCTTAGAGACATAGGTAAGTTTGCTGCTAGGCAAGGACTGCCGACGCAACAACCCCAGAAGTTTATGGGCAACCACAAGCACTGGAGGACCTTTAAAACCTATGTCGACGAGCAGCTAACCAACAGCACCTTTACTCCCAACGAGAAGTTCAACTATTTGCTTCAGATGCTCCATCGAGAACCTAGAGCCATTGCTGATAACTTCGTCGGCAACGAGAGAGCATTTGAGTTAGCGATGAAGACGCTTAGTGACATCTACGGGAATAAAACCAAGATGGCACAGTCGATAGTAGAAGACTTGGGTAAGGGCGGAAGGATTACAACTCCGTTAGAGCTGTTGAACTTAGCGAACGCTATTTCGAACGCATTGGACATCTTGAAGACGGTGAATCTACCTCATCATGGTGATCACGCCGAAGTTTTGAAAAGCGTAATAAGACGTTTAAACATGCGTTACCGACAGAAATGGCACAAATTAGAGAATAAGTTGGAGAGCCAAGGTAAAGTATTGACACTTCAGCATATTCATGACATGATAGCCACAGACGCAGTAGCAGAGATGAAATCAAACTTCTCAGAAGAGAATATGAGAGAGTCTAAACCTGTTACCGGTAAGTCTATGGTAAGTTTTGACGATGACAGGACCACTGTGACATTTAACTCGGTAGACAGATATAATTCGAGTACCCCAGCCTTTAGATCAGACTCGCGAGTATGGTCAGGTGAGCGGTTAGATAGACCTAGGTTAAAGCAACAGGAGTTGCCGGATGGATTTGTAGGTTGCCAATACTGTTTACTAAAGGAGGTAAGATCTGACGACCATAAGTTAGATAGTTGCAGACGGTTCAAAGAATTAAATTCGGAACAGAGAAGAGTTCAAGTGCGGACGTTGGACACCTGTTGGGCTTGTCTTGCGCCAGGCCATGTACGGCGGCAGTGCCCGAACAGCAAGGACGGATGCATGGAATGCGGCAGACTACATCACAAGTTGCTACATGCGGATTTCCACACCCCAACGGACCGTTACTTACAGCGAAATCCTCAAAGGAAGGGGAGCAAAGAACCCATATCGATAAGGAGGAATACGTACACTGGCATCCAGGACGATGGTTACCAACCAGGTTCGTCGGACGAAGATGGCGAGTCGAGCGCAAGAGAGGTGACCTGCCAAGGTTTCACCGCGGAGCGTTCATCGACCAGCGCGCGGACGTATTTATCATCGGCCACGTCGGAAATATTTAGCGTGATTCCGGTGAAACTCACTGGAGATAAGGGATCGAAGCGAATATATGTGATGTTGGACACTGCGTCCACATTATCCTATATCGACGAGGAAGTGGCGAGAGCTGTTTCTAGCTTCCAGGACGCCGAGGAGATCCAAATAGAGTTGAAGTCTATGCACGGGGTAGGAGACCTCAAGGGACACAGAATTTCGGTAGAACTAGATTCCCTACTTCCGAGAGACCAACACACTCGACAAGAACGGAAAGCTTTGCCATTGGACGGATTTAAGTGTCTAGCTATGAAGGGATTCGGCAGGCAGTTAGGTAAGGTGCCGCCGATGAGTCCCATAGCACAGGAGTATTTTGACAAGCTCAGGATACCCAGACACCAGGTAGGTTATAGGAATGTTTCTATGTTAATTGGTGCAGAACAGCTGATCGCACACCAGATATGGGAAACGAGACCAGCTGAACCGCATGTCAATGGACCACATGCCCATAGGACCATACTAGGTTGGTATACACGAGTACCCATGTCTTATGAGTTTACAGGTGGCGACAAGCCAATAAACAGATACGACGAATTACAGCCTATAACTCAACCACCGTTAGTAGAACCACCAGACATAGACGAGTTTAGGAGAACCTGTATTGACCACTATAGTGACTTTAGTGAGTCGGACGAGGAGTTGATTCCCGATAATGTTAGGTTGTCGGAACCACTTCACAACGACCGGACAGATAGTGAACCCGAGGACTGTTATCAGACCCGTGGGTCTGGTTCAGCGGCCCACGCTACCTATTTGACTAACGTTTTGACTTATACAGACATAGTGGAGGGTCAAGTGGCTAAATATCGAGACCTAGACATTTTCCAATACAGTGAGGAGGAATTACAGAAGGAATTGATAAGCCAGGACCTCGAGACAGGAGCCAGAACCGTCGAATGGCTGGATAGGGACGCAATGGAACCCGGTGGATATGACCTAGCCATGTCTACTGATGAGAAGCGGTCGCTGGAGATGATGGAAGATACCATACGTTTGCTACCGACTGGACATTTTGAAGTTGGAATGTTGTGGCGTCGACAACCACCTAAGTTGGAAAACAACTACAACTTAGCCTTGAAAAGATTAAACGGAGTAAGGGCTCGGTTGTTGAGGAATCCAGACATTAGGGAGAAGTATTGCGCCCAGATCAACAACTATTTCGCCAAGGGATTTGCTGGGAAGGTAGAGGACCCTGACTTAGTGACAGACCAGACTTATTACCTTCCACACCACTATGTGACTCACCCTGACAAACCTGACAAAGTCCGAGTAGTCAACGACTGCGCAGCAGTCTATAGAGGTATGTCCCTGAATTCAGAGTTGATGGATGGTCCCAACCTGAACAATTATTTGATTGGAATACTGTTGCGTTTTAGACAGCGGCGATTCGCATTTACTTGTGACATCGAGGCGATGTTCCACCAGGTAAGAGCCTGTAAGGCAGACCAGGATAGCCTTCGCTTTCTCTGGTACGAGAATGAAGACTTATCCGGCCCAGTGGTTACATACCAAATGTACGTTAGGATATTTGGCGCCCGCGATAGTCCGAATGGCACGCTGTTTGTTCTAAAGAAAACGGCAACAGCCCAGATTGGTAAGTACCCAGTAGAAGTAATCGAGTCCATCTTGAGAAACTTCTATATGGACGACGGATTGGTGTCCAAGGACACGGCGGAACAAGCCATAGAAGTGGCTCACGGCCTGCAGGAGTGCTTGGCTACGGGGGGTTTTCCTCTGACCAAGTTCACTACTAACTCGGAGGCCCTATTAGAGTCGTTCCCGGTGAAAGATCGCGGGAGCGGAGACATAGAATTGGGGGTAGAACCAATCCCCATGGCGCGAGTACTGGGACTCGCTTGGAACCCGAACTCAGACAAGTTCCAGGTAAGAGTTAGATTTGAGCCCAGTAGCCCAGACAAAGTTTTGACTAAGAGGATTTGCTTATCGACATTGAGTAGACTATTTGACCCGATGAACTTTATCAGTCCGGTTATATTACAGGCACGAGCGTGCATGAGGAAAATTTGGTTGTCCGACCTAGAGTGGGACGAACCAATATCTCCTATACATGCAAAGCAGTGGAGGGAGTGGGAAGCCGAGTTGCATCTATTGAAAAACATAGATGTACCCCGTTCCTACTTTCCGAATCAGCTGGTATTCCCAGCTGATTTAGAACTGCATTTATTTAGTGACGCAAGTGACACCGGCTTTGGTATGGTAGCCTACCTTCGCCGAGAGGTAAGTCAGGACAAATTTGAGACGGCCTTTGTGACTTCTAGATCAAAGACAATGCCGGTCAAATACATGACTGTCCCTCGTGCAGAGTTACAGGCGGCTGTAGTTTCAGTCGAGGTAAGTAAGCAAATAACTGAGGAGTTAGACACGACATTAACCTTATTCTATTGGACGGACGCATCCTTAGTGTTAGTATACATTGCGGCTGACAATATTGCACTAAAGACATTTGTGGCCAACAGACGCGCTCAGATCGTTGACTTTTCGACGAAGGAACAGTGGAGACATTGTCCAGGAGTGTTGAACCCGGCCGACATAACTTCGAGAGGTGCAATGCCGGCGGAATTCTGTCAGGAAGAGTCCCAGGAGTTTTGGTTGTATGGACCTGATTTTCTAACGAGGACACAGGAACATTGGCCAGAGCGACTAAAGATAGTGACCAATCCGATGCCTGAAGATGCAGAAGTCAAGGTGGAGAAGGTCTCTAAGTCGAAGTCTAAAGCCAAACTTAAGTCATTGGAGCGGCCTGAAGAGTCATTGGAGCGGCTTGAAGAGTTATTGGAGCGGCCCGGAGACCTGTCAGACCAACAGACTTACGTGACTACTAGGTCAGGAAGGGTAAGTTATGACATAAAACCACCCTTACAGACTAAACCGGAGTCACAATTGGTAAGTGACGGACAGAAAATGACCGACACAATGGAGCCTTTGGTTTCCAAACCTGCGGGTTTGGATTCGAAACTTCCATTGGTTAGCGGACAACCGTCGCTGGCATTAGAGTCATGCAGTGTTTATGACAAATTACTAAATTCGTCTGCCTCTTGGCTGACAATTTGTAAAAGAACTGCGTGGTTAAGCCGATACGTTTTGTACCTTTGTTTAAAACATTCGAAACATTTGAGAGAACCATTGAGCACTAATAGTGAGCGAATTCGGAAATTGAAACAACCTCTGACAGAGGATGAGATTGATCAAGCGGAATTAAAGCATTTGAAGCATTATCAAATGTGTGCCTTCCCAAAAGAATTCCATCTATTATCGGCTCAACGACCAGTTCTCTATAAACCCCTTAGAAAATGGAGTCCATTAATCCATAAGGGTTTAATTTGTCATAGATTGAGAATCCAGACTGTCGACATAAACTCACAGTTTAGGTTCCCAGTGATAATCCCTAGTCACCCAATAGAACTGCAAAGAGCGATTCTATGGGATATACACAAGCGGTTGCATCACGCGGGAAAGTTACACTGTTTGTCGACAGCGAGACAGCGATTCATTCTATTGCAGCCAAGCAGGGCAGTAGGCACCATGTACGACGCCTGTCTGGTTTGCAAAAGGGTGAACGCCAGAGTATTGGAACAGGAGATGGCTGAACTCCCGGAAGCGAGAGTGCAGGCATATGACCCACCCTTTACGAACACAGGGGTGGATTGTTTTGGTCCGATTGAGGCAAAGAGTGGACGGCTGACCCACAAGCGATGGGGTCTGCTACTGACATGCATGGCTAGTAGAGCCATACATATCGAGCGTGTGGCAGACATGTCGACCAAATCTCTGCTCCTGGCCTTGAAGAGATTTATGGCCAGGAGAGGACTAGTAAAGGCGTTTTACTCTGATAAGGGTACAAACTTTGTTGGAGGGAATAGCGAGTTGAACGCGGCTCATAAAGCAGCACAGAATAAGGAAATTTCTGCAGCACTTTTGCCGCAAAGAGTAGAGTGGAGATTTAATACTCCAGAAAGTCCTTGGAGAGGAGGAAGTTGGGAGCGTTTAGTTCGCTCTGTAAAACAGGCTATTGCCAAAACATTGCCTGTAAATAAACAACTTACCGACGACGAACTGGTCACAGCTTTCATTGAAATCGAGCATACATTAAACTCGAGGCCGATAGCTATGTTGCCAGACGGTGTTGCATTAACGCCGAATCATTTGCTAATGCAGAGTCCAGCATTTCTTGTGCCGGCATCAGAACCCGTTAGTGCCGACCTATATAGTCGTAAGAGCTGGAAGGTGACACAATTTGTGGCGTACACATTCTGGGAATATTGGCGGGAATACTATCTTCCCACCATATCCACCAGAACAAAGTGGTACAAAACGGTTCGGAGTCTCCAAAGAGGAGATTACGTGTTGATAACCGAACCGATTGTCAAGAGAAAGTATTGGGAGACTGGAGTGATCTTGCACACACACCCAGACGTGCAAAACATAGTGCGCACAGTCACTGTGAAAATTAGGTGCAAGTGTCCACACCCAAAAAAGTGTAAAACTAATGGTTTACACACCTTGGACCGGCCGGTCCAAGATATTGTGTTATTAGAGGAGACACGTATCGAGACGGGAGATTATAATTTGTCTCCTGCCTCAAAACAGAATTAGTGTTAGACGCAACTCACTTCGTATGCATTCCTCGTATGCAAATACAAGGAAATGCATAGGAGCGGGGTTGTGGTGATTTGCGTTGAGTTTTGTCTAGTGGGTATCAAAACAAAATTTTATTTCAAAAATTTTTGGAAAATTAGAAAATTTTAAAAATTAGAAGTGAACCCAAGACAATTCCAGACGCTGTGTATAGACGCGTTTTAGAATTCGTCTATAGATATACAGTAATTTGAAAAGTCGTGAAGCCTGGAAAATAGCATTTAGAAACCATGGTGACGGCTATATTACGTAGGAGTGTAAATTGAGTTTAGCAACTTCCACAGATTGGTGCCAACAGTGCAACTAAGGTGCTAAAGGTTAGTAGCACCAGAGGCGTACATGGACCCCACTCAGTAGTTTGCAGGATGTGTGATGTTCGATTATCAAACCTGTGGGTTTGGTATAGTCGAGTATTGTGGCTATGGTCCTTTCTAACTACTGTAGTTTAGTACGAGTAATGGGAGTAGTTTGGGCATCAAAAAGTGAGTTGGTCACGGCCAGTTTATCTCCAAAGTTTTTGCGCTATGCATGGGAATAGGTTAGAGGATAGTTAGTTAGGAAGAGACGGGATCTAGAGAGTCGAACCTGAACTGCTGGAAGGCGGGGGGGGGGGGGGGGGGGGGTTCGGGAGGTCTGTCTTTCGGCGACATCTAACTGATTTACCCACAGTGTAATTGGTTACGTAACGGCACTTATTGGGATATATATATATGTATATACGCGTAACATAATGGAGAGGGATATTAGAGCGCAACCGCGCAGAGGATTTACTGCCAGAAAGGAGGCGGAGCTACCATTCGCGCGACCGGGATGTAAAGACTCTAATGTTTACTACCATGGGCGGTCCGTGATGGAGCTGAACGGGAAGTACAAACCAAGTTATGATAAAGAATTACGGAGAGAAAGAATGAGAGCGTTGGGGGACCGGATGGAAGTTTTGCGGAAAGAGTATCGCACGCGGTATCCCTACGACTTCGCTTTGGACGTGTGCGACATAAGCGCAGATCCGGACGAGGAAATCGCACGACTATACCATATGAATATGTATTTACGACATGAGGAGCCTCTACCTGCAGTCCGAGACCAGTTCGACGGAATGCATCTGTATCGGAGGACTCGAGGCGAGGATCAGGAGACGCCGAAAGTCTTCAGCGTATACAAGCTCTTCTACAAGTGTGGTGAATGCATGAATAAATAGGACGTGGCGATTCCCGACCGATTAGACGAGCAACATCCGGAACCGATATTAACGCGATGTCCAGCTCACCAATTCCTTAGATATAACGAGGGAGGTTACCCGATGAGCAACCCGATGATCAGTATCGACTTCAGCGGAAAGCGACCTCCGAGACCCATTACGCCGACCGTTACGACATTAGATCCGTATACGGAGATTAAACCCTGTTCGACACCCAGTTTGATAGAGACGGCAGCGGCCATTTCGCTGTACCGAGCCTATAAGGATCTAGAGGCGCGGCGCGAAGCGGCGCGGGACTCGGGTACCAAACCCGCGGGTTTGGAGCTCTCGAGTCCCTGGACTACGTTTACTTCACCTCACCGAGTGAGAAGCCTCACGCCTGAGCATCAGGACGACATAGACGCGTTGCGGCAGGAGGAGCGAGCGGCGAAGGCGAAAGAGTTATTTGAGAACAGGATAGCGGAGTATAATAAGACCGCGGATAGACATCAAGAGGAGACGAGGAGAGTGACCGGATTTGTTCCACAGGTCGTATCTCAACCCGGACCGGTGTATTATTCCGACGGCACCGAACCTGCGATATTAGTAGATCATCCGGAGTCGCGAGAAGCGATACGATTCTTGCCGATGGTAAGAATGGCGGACCATTGGAACGTTGACTGTCTACGGGAAGTTTTATGCGCGAAGTTCTTGCGTGATGTCCCAATGCAGATCACAGATTATGACACGTTGGATAAGATTGGAGCTCCGGGGAAGGAGAGTAAGTTATTCGGATGGTTGGATAAGTACATCAAGGTATGGGTCGCGGTGGCTACATTCCCAGACGACGAGGAGGTAGACCAGACGTGGCTGAGGAGGAAGGGTTCTTATACCCGATATGATGACCACAAGGCTATCGAGCGCATGTGGACCCCATCAGACGAGATTCAGCGTCAGTGGAGGAAGACGGAGGAATCGCTGCAGGATTGGAGGGTGATGTTCTACGACAATGAAGGAGGGTCCCATCAGGAATGTTTGACCAGCAAGTGTATTCAAATTCGTGCGGCCGATGGTGTGACTCATGTGTTTATGCATGTGAGGGCGGATCGAGAGAGACCGGAGCCCATCATAACGACACAATATCGGAAAGGGAAGGATCCTAGGGAACAGATTTTGGAGGTATGCAGGCGAGGAGGTATGCACGGAGCGGAGCGTATCGACGCCAGGATGTTACCCAAGAAAGTTAGAGAGGCTATTCTCAACCTAGATTACGTCAAGGTGGGATCGGGAGTCCAGAGCGATTTAGAGAGTGACTTCAACGCCATGACTGATCTGGAAGATAGATTGCCGAGACCGTTTGTCGACACCAAGCTATTGTTGCTATGGGCACAGGATATTGGAATTTATAGGGAGTATCCCAACTCTGCCAAGACTGGTATGGGCTTTATAGCACACTTGTTGTATAATTGGGACTTTAAGTTGAAGACGCAAAAGAAGTACGAGGAGGCGTATGGCGAATACAACACGCCACCGGGAGCGGAGTTCAAATCCCACTTCAAGCGGCAAGCGTTAGTGTATTGGAACATTTGCGCGCCACCCCGTGCGTCGCTACAATATTATTTGGTGCTTGAGTCGAACACGGTGACTTGTTTATTAGCGGATATCGTTGCGCGAGTTTTGAAGCGTCATCCATTGGTATTCGGAGGAGATCAATACGTTCGCTCGAAAGGGGGAATCCAATCCGACGTGATGAAGCGTTTCTTAACCCCATTCTTCAACCAATCGTTAGAGAATACGTCGATGGTGAGGAGAGGATTAGCGATATTCGAAGGAGTATATCGACAGAACATCGGAGATTTGGGAGACCGACCGTCGATGGAATATCCGACGCCAGAAGCTTTGGAGAAGTGGTTCGGGAATCAAACCCGCGGGTTTGGTACTCCCTTCCACTCGGAGGCTGATAGACCTGTTAAGGAGGGCTGGCCGGAGACGTTAGTAGAGGTGTTCGGAGTAGATCTTCCGGTGGAGAAGACATATCCGAAACGAACGCGGGAGGAAATATTGGAGATAGAGGACAAGGGCGAGGATGTTTACTTTGTTCCGGATCGACAACCGTTGACCGGAGAGGACGACATCGTATTAGACATTGGGAAGGAAGGAAGTGCGGAACCGATTGGAGACCTTATATACGAGAGGGCCTGGTTTCCACAAGCGCGTAGGTGCAAATTGTGCGGCAGCACAAGGCACAATCTAAAGTCGTGCGACGCGGTAGTGGAGGCGGCACATAAAGTCTGTCGTTGGTGTAATGAGACTGACCATTCGTTTCACACGTGCACCGTCTTCATTTCTCAATGTGGATATTGTGGGGTAAAGGGCCATCGTAGCGCGAGATGTCAGCTGCGAGATGATTCCTTTCAAAACCATAGCGCTAACCTACTTCGGGAGATGTTAGACAAGTGGGAGAGTGTGGCCGATTACCATATTCAAGCGCAGATGCGTTGGTTACCATTTAAAGCGGGATATGGGTTTTGGGCGGTAGACCCATCGCATGTTGCGTACGAACCATATCTACAATCGCTACCACAATATCAGGAGCTCATCCTAACTGCTCAAGACCTTCCACAAAACACTGGAGTTATCGTAGTCCGAGAATACTTCAGACAATTGAACATGGATAATAAGTACACATGGAACTTCGTTGCTATTTGCGATCGCATCACGAAGGGTGTATTTACGGAGACTAGAAAAGTGGTACGCGCGCGAGGTGATTGGAGGATGGCGGCTATACAATACCGCAACGAATTCTTGTTGACTCATGTGCGAGTGGGTTCATTGACCGCCGAGAGGATACAGGAACAAAGGATCGCAGCGACCACAGCGACGACCGCTGGAGCGCAAGGCTCGCGGAAGGAACCAGGAGGAGGGGTCCAAGACAAGCGTCAAGTCAAGGACGACCACTACCACTCTATTATAGAAGCTCAACGGTTGCAGCGCAAGGCGCAGGGGGCGTCGGAGAAAGCGCGTGTGCAACTGCAGAAGGAAGAGTTGGCGGAAGCGACCACGGGAGCGCGACAATTGGGACGAGGCCGAGGGAGAAGTTCAAGCCGAGAATCTGTCGGGGCTCAGGGAACGTCGTCGCCGGTTCCGGGGAGTGACGCCTCACGGACGCCGTCAACGGAGTCGACTGGAGGTAGATTAGTGTATCTGGGAAGGGGGCGAAAGAGAGGAGCGAGCCCAAAGAACCCAGGAGCGGGTCGATAATACATTATGGCACAGGGCGACAGACTCTAGATATATACATCATCGTCGCTCTGATGTATATTGTAGCATTTGAAAATTTTCGACTAGACTCGTATACACTAGTTGAGTTATTTGAATTTATATTATGAAAGAGGCGAAGGAAGTGATTGGGGAGACAAACCTGCGGGTTTGGCTTACTCCTTTCACTTGCCCTAGCAAAATTTTGTATTTGATTTGTATGTAGTAATCATTATGTAGTAAGAATGAGAGAAACAATATTTTTGTAAATTTAATTTGTATGTAATAATCGTTAAACAATGAGAGAGATAATATTTTGTAAATTTAATTTGTATGTAATTCATTATGCAATATCTATGGCAATATTTGTAAATAGTAGAATTATTATGTTATTTAGATTGGTTGGAAGAAATTTATTTTGTTTTGTATACATCACCTTATACTCTTCTACAATTGGAGGGAAACATTATATGATTTCCCTTGGAGCGGTGTTACGGTATATGGCGCTGTATCCACATTATTAGTCGTTATACTGTATGCAGTATTAGTCCGTTATGCAGTATGCAATATTAGTCCGTTATACTGTATGTAATATTAGTCCGTTGTGCAGTATAATTATTTAGATAAGGCACAGTGCGGTGACATTTAGGTAAGGAAGTTAAAACGCCCATATATTTTGCATCCATCCATTTTGTATAGTATGTAGCCCTACCTACGTAATTTTGTATTAGGATATATGTAGATAGTCCCAGGGTAGCAAGTTTATTCGGACCCTGGATTTTGTGCTTGCTGATATTAGCATCAGTAGGGCTATCATATAGGGACGCTGTCCTGGCCATTCAGCGGCCAGGGACGTGAACCATTACCATATAAGGTAATAATTCGAGGTTTGGGCAGGCAATAGGACTACAATCCGGCCTCCTTATTGGATTAACTGCTTCCAGGTTGGTTTAATGCTAGCACGGACTGGAGAGCCAATGGGAGAGCGATTGAGTCACCTTATTGCATCACCCCATCCGGATCACCTATAAATTGGCGGTGTGCCGGTAGAACCTATGTTGTTGTTATATGTTCATGCTGTTAATACTGTATACCCTTACTTATCACATGACACACCCCTGTTACAATTTACTTGCTGAGCTGTCTCTAATTTTGTATTAGGATATCTTATTTTCTGCAATTTGCTAATTTTGATTAATTTCTTGGAATGATTTGCTAGTGCGATTACTTTGCTTGTGTTTCTCAATAATTCCTTCGATTGCTGCTAATTACAATTGAACTATGATTTCTACCCTTTGATTAATGGTTCTATGTGATTCCTTTCTGCGCAATAATCCTAAGGGATTTCTGAGACTGTCAGACTTTGTGATTTGCATGCGCCGCTACGGTAGCTATTAGCATCATGGAGGGCTAAGGTGCCAGTGGGCGGTGGGCGCATCGGGGGGTTGAGCGACTAGGAGAGAGCGGAGGATTCAAAGCGGGCAACGCTGGCCAGGGTCACCGTTGCGGGCGGGTATCTTGCACTGCGGCACGCAGACCAATCGCTGGTACAGTATCTAGGGGGCTGATGATCCAGGTTTTGTCTCTATTTAGTATTAGGGGGGCAGGAATTGGGTTAGTTAGGAATCCTAGATGTACCCGGGAGAGGCCTGCGCGTATTACAACGTTGAGTGTGGAGTACGAGTAGTGAATTGCACAATTGTAAACTGTGATTTCTAACGCTGATTGGTGTGTTATTGAAGTGTGCCTAAGATTACGAATGCTTAGATAGGCGCTCTTTTCCCTTTGATTGATTTCTATTTCTTAGTTACAATAATTAGTTATTGATTAGGTCAAAGTAATACGGCAATTTAGGCTATTACTAGCGAAACCTGTTGCGTGATAAATTAGAATTACGTATTCTGGAACTCTTAGTAATTAGTACGCTGTTAAATATTTGTGACTGTAATTAATTAGTAAAAATTAAGAATTAGTACGCAGCATAGCGGAGAGTAGCTAAGGTAATAATTAGTGTACTGTAAACTATTCACGCTGAGCGGTTATTTGCATTAGCGGGCAATCAGCTAGAACGCACTATTCGGTACGCACGATACGCTAGTAGTTTTGCTGGCCTAAAGCCAGCCGCGGGCAGTTTTAGACCCAGAGTGGTACTATCCACGTAGAAACGATTACTGTACCATTTTTGATATTTTAAATATTCTCGCATTCACACATTACGTTAGGGAACCTCCAGTATTCGCGATTAGAAAGACGTAGGTAATAGCGTGCTTTAATAAGTGATAGAATTAGGCGTAAGAATACTCTGAGTGCAAGGCCTCTCGCACTCGTCTTAAGTAAGCTTAGGGAGCCGACTCGGGTTTATTGTTTTGGTTATTCCCGCGTGGCTCATAGATTCGAACAGTTAGCTCTCTATCGAGCGATCGGTAGAGAAAGGAACAAGCGATTTTGCAGGAGTAGTGTAAAATTAGTAAAATATATTAGCGGACGGCAGATTAGCGCCATCTAACGGTAAGTAGCGGTTTTGTATTTAGCAACCCTTACAATTTAGTAATAGCACGCTCCTGATCCCCTTTACTTAACAGTAGAGCAGTCTTTGTGTCTTATTGGATAGGCGAGAGCTTATTAGGTTGGCAGAAGGATATTAACGGGTATTGGTCTGTTCAACAGTTCTGCTGTTAGTATAGAGGTCGCGGTTGTTTATCAGATGGAGTCGAATGCCTTCTTGAAGTCCACAAAAGTCATGACTGCGGGGAGATTCTTTGACTTAATTCCTTCAATCAGTCTCCGTAGTGCAAGTATCTGAGCTATTGTTGATCTACTTGGTCGAAATCCGTTTTGGCTCTTACGCAGTAGTTTCTCTATGTGAGGCCTAATCCTATATAGAATCATTTTATTGTATATTTTGGCAGCTACCACAAGCAGACAGATCCCACGATAGTTTGTTGGTATGCCGAGGTCTCCTTTCTTGGGGAGAGGCTTTAGTTGACCTTTAGTCCAAATTGGTGGTGGCTTTTCCCCTTTTAACATCCGGTTGCAAACATTCAATAATGGTCTATTTAGCACTCCGGTTTTCCATACCTCCGCTGGGATTTCATCTAATCCACTCGCTTTATTATTGGACATGCTTTTAATGCTTCTTTGGAGTTCGGCAGGTGTGAAGTCCCCTGTTTCTATAGGTAGTGTCTTGTCATATATTTTCCTTGTAGGGCTGACCTCGATGTTTGGTGGCTGCCCAAGCAAGTTGCTGAAGTGATTTTTCCACTTTCCAACACGTTCTTCAGGACTATCGGCTTTGAGGCGCCCCTTTGCACAACTTTTCCGACCAGATACCTCATTTACAGTTTGCCAGGTAAGTCTTGATTGTTGCTGTATGTGAGCTGTTGTAATTGCTTCAGTTTTATCCTGTATGTACTTTTCCTGGCTGATGTTGTAGGCCAATTTAAGATCGTCCTTCGCTTTCTCAACCTTGTTAATGTTTTCGGTTGTTGGTTGTTCGGTTTTAACTTTGTAGGCTATCTTAAGATCCTCTCTCTTACAAGTAACCTCAGAGTTTTGCCATGGCACATACTGTTTTCGTTTAGGTTTCTGGGGGATATGCCTCTTAGCTGATTCCTTGTGGGCTGTTATTATATTCTGGTATATTGAATCGGTGGATTGGTCTTCATCCATTGACTGAAGTGCTTCAAAGCGGTTTTGAACTTCTACTGTATAAGCATCCTTTACAGCATTGTCAGTTCTGAGTTTCTCCCAGTCATAGTTGATTTGCTTGCTTGTCCTGGGTTTGCTGGCTCTCAAACTGAGTCTGATCTCTGCAGTCACAATTCTGTGGTCCGAACCAATTAGGTTGAACGAGCTGTATGCCTCGCAGTTGATCATGCTATTTCTCCACTTTTTGTTTATAAGGATGTAATCCAGTTGTGCTTTGGTTCCATTACGGTATTGAAAGGTCCATAGCTTCCCCTTACTCTTTTCGAATGTGTTGTTTGTTGGTATCAATTCACATTCTTCCATTAGGTCTAAGAGTAAGTACCCATTTCTGTTAGAACTGGTGTTATAGGTGTAACCCTTGATGTCTTCTGGGCCAATTTTGAACATGACATGATGAACATTACATTCTTCTGGGCCAATTTTAGTTATAAAGATATTTATATTATTAGCTTGACACAACAATGTAATGTTCATTTTTTAAGATTATTTTTATTCGTTTGTAGCGGCACTGTAGGGGTTGTCCTACCTAGTATTATAGGCCTACTGAATTTACGAATGTGATTAGGGCTACAAGTTTTGGACCTTATTCTTTCTGTAAAAATGCTTTAAACCATCTCTACAGTTTTTTAAACCTGAAATTTCACATCGAATGTAAACGCATTTATGAAAAATTGCATTTATGATTTTTTCTACTTGAAATCATGCAATTGGGAACAAAACAATAAGAACGGTGAGATTTCGCCATGTTTGTGTTGCTCTCAGTGTGCGAAACTGCAAACACAGTTGATTGATAAAGTTGATAGATAAAGTTGGACCTTATATTCCTATTCCAATTTCCTATTTGTTTTTATTATGTTTCAATATTATTAAATATATCCGCATTAATTGTGGTTTAATATAGCAAATATGTTGCTTAAATGAATGAAATTTCTTGAATGAAATGTTGCTATAAACAAACATAGGTATAGCTATCCATCACCGTGTTCTAGAACATAATCGCAATACACTGTGATTATCATAAATCGTTCAATTCCTATGTGAAATTTCAGGTTCAAAAAAACTGTGGAGATGGTTTAAAGCATTTTTACAGAAAGAATAAGGTCCAAAACACTTTTATGTAGCCCTAATAACATTCGTAAATTCAGTAGGCCTAGGCCTATAATACTAGGTAGGACAACCCCTACAGAGCCGCTACAAACGAATAAAAAGAATCTTAAACAATGAACATTACATTGTTGTGTCAAACTAATAATATAAATATCTTTATAACTAAAATTAGCCTACACCAAACAATAGTAAACTGTATGCTGTTAGCTAGTGAATGTTGTTAGCGTTGCCTAGCGACAAAGTGGAACAGTAAATCAGAGCGTTTAAACTAAGATTTTACCGCTACTACTACTAGGATCGGCATGCTGCATTGCAGCTGCATTTTTAAGAATGCTGTGCCGGCTTATCGACAAAATTGCACCGCCACAACTCCCTATCACCCATGACATTTGCTAGATCATCCGCATCTTCAAGGCCAGTGTCCTTTAAGATGCGTCTCAAGAAAGTCATGGGCTGTCCACCATGCTTATTCACTCCATGAGGCTGCCAAAGTACAAGATTATGCACTGGCTGGTCCTCACGGCGAAAGCATTGTCCTGCAAAGCGGAGGCGATTTTGTTCTAGTGTCAAGCTTGGGGGAACCAATGAGACACCTCCAATGTTATATAGTGTCTGGTTGGAGATGTGTGCATTGTACTTGACACAATGAACCCGGCGTAGCATTCTTGTGAATGTGCCATCCAGAGATTTGGTGTCCTCAGCAGTTAGAGCCCAACATGGACTCCCATAGAGGAGTACTGGAACTACTGCTGCTCTAAATAATCGGACCTTAAGTTTCCGATTAATCGGTGACTTCCAAATCGGTGACTCGGTGACTTCCAAATCCTGGAAAGCCTATTCAAGGCTGCCCATGCCTTTCCCTTATGTATCCTTATTTATTCACTTGACTTCCGGATCCATGATCCCAGGTATCAGAAGTCATCCACATGCTCAAGCATACCATCTTTTGAGCTTATGCTCATCCGATCAGAGACTTGCTGAGGACTTTCAAAGTTAACTGTCAAAATTTTGGTCTTTCTGGAGTTAATAAAAAGACCAACACTAGAAGCAGCATGTTATAATGAGCTGAGGAGCCGTTGGGCTCCCTCTAGTGATTCTGAGAGTACTCCTAAGTCATCAGCAAAGTCTAGATCAGTTAGGTACTTGGCAGGATTTCCTCGACTTCTGGAGCCAGTAGTTGGAGTTATCATCACCCCATCATCATTATGATGATCTAAGGACATGCGTAGAACATAGTCAACAACAATTATGAACAAGAATGGTGCAAGTGTGTCTCCCTGGAGGACGCCCCATAACACTTCAAATGGTTCTGTGTCACCGTCAACAGTAGACACAAATGTTGTCGAACCATCGTATACTGATCTGATGGCTGCAATAATTTCATCAGGAATCCCATATAATGAAAGTATGCTGAACATACGTGAGCGAGAGACTGAATCAAAGGCCTTGAAGAAATCAACAAAGATAACAGCCAGATGCCTGTCTTTCTTTTTTGATAACTCTTCAATTATCCTTCTAAGTGCCAAAATGGGCTCCATGGTCCCACGACCTTTACGGAACCCATTCTGATTTCCACGGAGCAGTCTCTCAATGGGATCCCTGATGCGATTTAATAGAATTCTATTGTATAGCTTTGCAGCAATCGAGATCAATGAGATTCCCCGAAATGAACCATAGAGTGTTAGGTTGCCCTTCTTGGGAACTGGCACCAATGATGGTATTTTTAAAGACCTCAGGGGGGACACCATCTACTCCACTGGTACGATTGGTCTTAATGCTCTTTGTAGCAGCCTTCACTTCTGCAAAGGAGATATCGCCAATGGGAATATCTGGGAGTACAGACTCAGACACTTTTACTTCTATAAAGTTATCAGGCAATACTCTGTCATTATTGAGGAGCTTTTCAAAGTGGGCCTTCCATCCATTGAGGCGATCAGCTGGTGATTCAGCCTTAACCTTGGTTGTTGGTTGGCTTTTTCGACCAGCAAGCAAGTTGATCGATTTCCATGCCTGGGATGATTGCCTGCTGTCGTCAGCATCATTGATGGCATCAACCTGTTGGTTTATTAGCTCCTGTAGATTAACAGAGTACTGCCTGTTCAGGGACCTAGATGCAGCCTTAACTGCATTCTTGGCCGCTGTAGTCTGTTTGAGTCGGGAATCTTTCTGCGCCTTGTTGTCAGTCCAGGGGACCATTTTAGCGCGCTGGTGTATAAACCCCTTCAATCTCAGCCGGAACTCGATGAAATTAAAAACGGTTTTCAGATTCGTGATCAGCACACCTTTTTACATTTTATGAACGTGTTTATAGAAAATTATTTTTTTGAGTCACCAACCCTATTGTTTAATATAGAGCTCATAGATTTAATAGGAAAACCCGAAGGAGTAATTGTGAACGCTCTGAATGTTACATACCAATGTGCTTTCCTATGAGTACTCATTCACATTTACTTACTCGTGCTTTCATATGAGTACTCATTCACATTTACTTACTCATGTGCTTCCCTATGAGTACTCATTCAGATTTACTTACCCATGTGCTTTCCTATGAGTACTCATTCACATTTACTTACTCATGTGCTTTCCTATGAGTACTCATTCACATTTACTTACCCATGTGCTTCCCTATGAGTACTCATTCAGATTTACTTACCCATGTGCTTTCCTATGAGTACTCATTCACATTTACTTACTCATGTGCTTTCCTATGAGTACTCATTCACATTTACTTACCCATGTGCTCTCCTATGAGTACTCATTCACATTTAGTTACCCATGTGCTTCCCTATGAGTACTCATTCACATTTACTTACCCATGTGCTTTCCTATGAGTACTCATTCACATTTACTTACCCATGTGCTCTCCTATGAGTACTCATTCACATTTACTTACCCTTGTGCTCTCCTATGAGTACTCATTCACATTTACTTACCCATGTGCTCTCCTATGAGTACTCATTCACATTTACTTACCCTTGTGCTCTCCTATGAGTACTCATTCACATTTACTTACCCATGTGCTTTCCTATGAGTACTCATTCACATTTACTTACCCATGTGCTTTCCTATGAGTAGGCCTACTCATTCACATTTACTTACTCATGTGTTTTCCTATGAGTACTCATTCACATTTACTTACCCATGTGCTTTCCTATGAGTACTCATTCACATTTACTTACCCATGTGCTCTCCTATGAGTACTCATTCAGATTTACTTACCCATGTGCTCTCCTATGAGTACTCATTCACATTTACTTACCCATGTGCTCTCCTATGAGTACTCATTCACATTTAGTTACCCATGTGCTTCCCTATGAGTACTCATTCAGATTTACTTACCCATGTGCTTTCCTATGAGTACTCATTCACATTTACTTACTCATGTGCTTTCCTATGAGTACTCATTCACATTTACTTACCAATGTGCTTCCCTATGAGTACTCATTCACATTTACTTACCCATGTGCTCTCCTATGAGTACTCATTCACATTTACTTACTCATGTGCTTTCCTATGAGTACTCATTCACATTTACTTACCCATGTGCTTTCCTATGAGTACTCATTCACATTTATTTACTCATGTGCTTTCCTATGAGTACTCATTCACATTTACTTACCCATGTGCTTTCCCATGAGTACTCTACTCATTCACATTTACTTACCCATGTGCTTCCCTATGAGTACTCATTCACATTTAGTTACCCATGTGCTTCCCTATGAGTACTCATTCAGATTTACTTACCCATGTGCTTTCCTATGAGTACTCATTCACATTTACTTACTCATGTGCTTTCCTATGAGTACTCATTCACATTTACTTACCCATGTGCTTTCCTATGAGTACTCATTCACATTTACTTACCCATGTGCTTTCCTATGAGTACTCATTCACATTTACTTACCAATGTGCTTCCCTATGAGTACTCATTCACATTTACTTAACCATGTGCTTTCCTATGAGTACTCATTCAGATTTACTTACCCATGTGCTTTCCCATGAGTACTCATTCACATTTAGTTACCCATGTGCTTCCCTATGAGTACTCATTCAGATTTACTTACCCATGTGCTTTCCTATGAGTACTCATTCACATTTACTTACTCATGTGCTTTCCTATGAGTACTCATTCACATTTACTTACCCATGTGCTTTCCTATGAGTACTCATTCACATTTACTTACCCATGTGCTTTCCTATGAGTACTCATTCACATTTACTTACCAATGTGCTTCCCTATGAGTACTCATTCACATTTACTTAACCATGTGCTTTCCTATGAGTACTCATTCACATTTAGTTACCCATGTGCTTCCCTATGAGTACTCATTCAGATTTACTTACCCATGTGCTTTCCTATGAGTACTCATTCACATTTACTTACTCATGTGCTTTCCTATGAGTACTCATTCACATTTACTTACCCATGTGCTTCCCTATGAGTACTCATTCACATTTAGTTACCCATGTGCTTCCCTATGAGTACTCATTCAGATTTACTTACCCATGTGCTTTCCTATGAGTACTCATTCACATTTACTTACTCATGTGCTTTCCTATGAGTACTCATTCACATTTACTTACCCATGTGCTTTCCTATGAGTACTCATTCACATTTACTTACCCATGTGCTTTCCTATGAGTACTCATTCACATTTACTTACCCATGTGCTTTCCTATGAGTACTCATTCACATTTACTTACCAATGTGCTTCCCTATGA